>CAXAMN010004114.1:221186-276065 GCA_963970005.1 Durusdinium trenchii
GATGGCTCCGAACCTGGCCAGTCAAGCTTCTGCGGAACGACGGTTTCTGGTGGATGAGTTGTCGTCCAGTCCCTGCCGGAGGTGCTGGGTGAACCGTTTCTTGGTCTTGCTGAGAGGCATCGGTCTGCGTGCGTCGCTGTGGACCGCGCAGACAGCCGGGAAATGCTCCTATGTCCGTCGTTGAGAGCCGCGTAAACAGCTGCTACCGCGCAGGACTCTTTGCACTGTGTGGAAGAAAAGGATGTGGTGAGTCGGTGACGCATCGGCTGTGCTCTTGGACTTCGGTGCGTTGCTGGGAACCACGGATGAAAAGCAAAAGAAGAAGCCACTGCATGCACAGTGCCACTGCGTGCACACTGCCAGAGCGAGTACGCCGTTGTGGGCTGCTTGCATGACGCCATCGTTGCGGACCGGAAAAAAGGGAGTCCGCAGGGCATGTGCGAAGGGATACTCCTGTAGGTCAAATTGTTCTTAATGCATAGACCGGATTAATAACCACTCCCCACCAGTTTTACTATGTTTTAGTGTTGGGGCTCTCTCTTAGGAAAAAAGAAGCTGACCACAGTCTCTGGCCACGCCGGTAAACTCTGTGCCCGGGCGTTGTCCTCCTGCTGTCATGTGTTTTTTGTTTTATCAGCTTGTTTTCTTGTTGTCCTCTTCTTGTCCACCTGTTGCTCTCTTCTGGTCCTTCTTCAAGCTTGGGGCGGGTGTAGCCGTCTCCAGTCCTTGTCCTTTTGTTGGATCTTTTTGTCGTCTCCCTGTCCTCTTCTTGTCCTCCTGTTGCCCCCTTGTTGACACCAGCTGTGCCGCGGCTGTTAGCCAATCTCCGAACCTTGTCCTCCTGTTATCCTCATTTTTCCAACATCTACTAAGTTACTAAGCTCTTTCCTTTGTGTGTATCGTAGCACCATCCCCTTGTGGTAGGCCGTGCTACTGTACTGTCTTAGCTTGAATTGGCACTGATGCTGACCAAGGTAAACGTTCTCACCTTGGTGGATGCTACTGATGCACATCTCATTTCTCGTCAAGAGCAGGAGGCCATGGCCCTGACAGTTCTGACAGCCTCGATTGCGCCCATTCTTACTGTATCAATTTTTGCTCAGCGCAAACTGACTTGAGGGCGCTTCAGGGGGAAGATGCCGACGAGAGAACAACAGACCACCCCACCCGCAAGTGTTATTTGATGGCTCAAGCACTAAATTGCGATTGCCCTTTGACGCGTGTTTGCTTGCAAATATTGAGCGCTGATGAAGAGGCGTGTGAAGACCTGGTGCAAGATGAAGCAGATTCAGAGGCCACCCACAGCATGTCAGGTGAAGTTGAGTGATGCCAAAAGGTTTCAGTACTGTTCAGCAGGCTGTGGTGGAAGAAATACAGCAGCAGGAGTGCATGTTGCAGAAGGCATAGAGTGCGAAAAGAAGATCCAGAAACCCTTTTCGACATGTCTTGCTGCCCAGTTGGAGAGTCGCAATGCTGAACTTCGATCAGAGGCCCGTTTTTTCCCGAGGGTTCCTGCGAAGGTCACCATCACTGTCATCAGCGTTATTCAACAGCAGCATCAACATCGCCAAGTCATCGTCTTGTCATCATCATGCAAGTCGACGTCTTCATTGTCATCATCATCAGCAGCAGCATCATCATGGCAACTCAAAGTGCAGAGATGCAAGCACATGGGTTGGCTAAATGTGACCCTGTACGGAGATAGTGCGTCGGATGGGACTGGGAGCTGCAGTGAGACACCTGTTGACATCTACCATGGGCAAACCTCTACACAGGAATCGTGGATGTTGGATGATGTTGGGCCTTTTTGTTACATCAAGTGTTTGTTTATGCCGGTGATCTCGCTGGCCCTTTATGTTTTGGGGAGGGCCAGGGCTTTGAAGTTGCGCGCACGAGGATGGTCGCGTTGTTGCGTTTAGTACGCAGCGTGGCGCAATTGATGCCTCGCCGCAGGGCTGGGAATAACAACTGCGCGTGCGTGTGCACACAAAGGCAGATTTGATTCTCATTGTACCTTGTTTGTCACAAGCGGGCCGGGCAGAGCACCGTGAAGACTGCTTCGTGCGCCTGCCTGCTTCGCGCTGACTTTCCATGGTACTAATAACTCGAACAAGACTATTATTGGCCTTTACAACCTGTTGTGCTTTGCAGTCACGCGGGCGAACCTTGATCCTGCAGTTGCGTATTGGATCAAGATCTTGTTTTTAATCTTTCATTTCTAGATGGTTCCCCTGCGTTATATAGTTGCCTGTCTTCCCATATGGGTTGATTAGCCGCTTCAGCCGCGTGCGAATTTCTCGATTGTGGGCGTGTGGTCGTGCATTGTTGCATTTACAGTACTGTATGATCTTGTCCCACGCTGTAAGAAACAGGATGCCAAAAGCATGGAAAGATCAGGCCAGGCCAGGCTTCAAAAGAAAAATCTGTTGTGTCGGCTCGCGTAGGCTGGAAGACCAGTGCCAGATAACAGCTTCAGCTTTAGTTTGGGGAGGGGCCTTTGGTGTTTAGGAAATGGAGTCTTTCTCTGTGTGTGTGTGTTTAAGTTTGTTTGATAAAAACTGATATCGCGTGTATGATTTTCCGTATGGCTCCGGAAGCAAACATTCGCGATGCCGGTTACGCAGTGCGGGGGACACTGCGTTATCGACATCGTGGACGTGTGTTCGTCCAGGCTGTTTGCTCGACAGAACCTAACGATGGCCTCCAACCTAATAGCGATGGCCTCTGGAGATTGATATCGTTCGTGTGTGGTGGTCGTGGACAGCTTTTGTGGGGTATTCTGCAACACTAACCAGTACTACCCCAACTTTGGCGGTGTTTCCTTCGCCGTGTTTTCCTCACTCTGCACTTCTTCGTGCTTGAGCCCGGTTAACTCCGCTTCCTCCCGGCTCCGCGAGCACAAGCTGCTGCTTCCCTCACCCCCCTGCTACTGCTACATTTACACCCTTCCCGGCCGGCTGCGAGAGCACAGGTTTCCTTGCGGGCGGCTTCCACCGCGAAGCGGTGCGAATATGTGGAGGACTGCCATTTCGACCTATCATTCCGAAAGCGCAGGAAGCAACGCATGCCATCTTCCAATATCAGATCGATTCGAATCAAAATCCACCATGTCATACAGATGCACCAATTAATGCCAGATCATAGAAATCCAATAATTTAAGTGCCGCTCAAACGAGATATGCGCTGATGTCCACCTCTGATTTATCAATAGGCCTCCCCCCCGAGTGACCTCAAATAGACTTAAATTGTGTTTAGTATTGGTAGTATTGGCCTTGCTTTTTGGGAACTACATGGATAGAAATTAGATTTAGAAACTAGGAATCCAGCACAGCAGGAACACCAGCTGCAGCAAAGTGCAGGAATTGAGACAAAAAGATCATGTGTATTGTGGAAAAATCTGCACCCAAGAATCTTTAGTTTTATTTAGGGTACACTTTAATTAGGGTATTGTGGCTTCAAGGGGGTACCCTTTCCAGACTGATTTTGATCAATTGCTGGTGAGTTTTGAATATGGAATTTATAAAGAATTTTGATCCGAAGGTGTTGAAGTTTGGTGAGTCCAATTGATGAAATCAAGAGGGAAGGATGTAAGAAGGAATCCAAAGAAGGAACCAGTTAATAAGGAATTGAAACGCACTAACACTATTTATATAAACGAAGCTAATGGACAATTTGCTAAAGGCCATATCTAGGTCCAGTGACAAAAACATTTAGTTTTATTTAGGGTGTGTTTATAAATTTGTTTTGGGATTTGCTTAGTTTTATTCATGATAAGTTGACAAATCACAGGTTGACATTACTTAGAAAGGTACAAGCTCAAGTGGAAACTATGGGATGCACGTAGGAAGAAAAAACCTTACGATGCAATCCCTGATCCATTCGTTAATTAGATGCATAAGTCTACATGTCATTGAGTCCTGTTTGTCCTAATTCGGAATCTGGAATATACGGTACAGATAAAACTGCCGGTTCATTGCTTTTTCACCCCTTTTTATTCGCGTGAAATTTTGAGTTGTCACTACCAACGTAAACACACCTTTTTGTATTCACCTCAACCACATTCAACATTTCACCTCCTTCAAACCCGTACCACAGTGTACCAAGGGATGTGAAGGTAGCTCGCAGATGTGATCGCAAGTCGTGGTACTCAATGGTTTTGACCCACAGCCATTTTCTTCCTCCGCAACAAAACCATTGTACATCATTATCACACCATCAGACGTCAGTTCATCGCAATGATCTTGTGCATTCTCACAGTGCCACCATATACCACCATCATGGAATTGCAACATCAACGTCGCTCGATCAAACATCACACCGTTGCATCAGTCATTGTCGCACTTGCTATATGTTTTTGAGTTCTTTCTTACATCCTTGCTCCCGCGGCGCTTTCGGGCCACCCTGTCTGATTGCTTTGAGCAATTGGGTTTTACAACATATTCCAGGTGTTGAAACTTTTCAGATCAGTTCAAAGTAGGGTCGTTTTGTGCCCACCACGTGTGGACAGGTTGGTGCGTGCAAGCCTTTGTTGCCCTGAACTTGCAGCTCATTCAGGTGAAGTAACTCTGGCGTATGCGTAACTTGAAGCGCCGATTGTTTGTTGTAAAAGGCTTGCTGAGCGAAGCAACCTTGGTTTTCGAAACAAGTTTCGATCAAAAACAGATTTGTTCCTGATGTTTGCCAATATGACAAGGGCCATTGGCTGGATTCCAGCCCTCGAATTCTTACTGTTCATCCTTACATATACAGTGTGCGCACTGTACATCATATATCCAATGTGTTTTGCCCGTCTAGTCTATTTGGGACACTCTGCAGCCTTTTGGCTTTTTTAGGTGAACAAACACCAAAGGCCATATTTAGAATTTATGGTAGTACACACAGAATTCTGTTGCGTAGCTCACTTTACTGTAGTTACGCATGTTTTGTTCCTGAAACCGCTCCATGTTGCATTTGAGAAATGCGCCGAGTGCTGGGAGAGATCACAAATATCGAACCACGAAGGGAGTTAAAGCTGCAACAGCCAAAGGAAGAACTTGGCAGGAACCGTTTGATTGAAGACTGTTCCCAGAGGCTCTACACTCTTTGGAGAGATCTCAAGCGAGGCCCTGCAAACCTTGAGTACTTGCAGCAGTTGTTTCCTGATTGTCATCCACCTGATGATTTCCATCCACCTGACCAATTTTTGGATAACGGGAGTGACCCGAGTGACCAAGCTCCATGTGGTCACGGTCCTCGGGGTGGCGAGCTGTCCTTTCTACAAGCGGCTTTGCGAGGTATCGATGTCGGTGACAGTGAAATTGCCGCGCATTCCCACCGTACAGTTCCAAGTTGCCAGGGTTTGTGCCCAGCATGCTCCGATACCACTCCGCAAGCTCCTCAATTAGGAAGGCGCGTTTGGCCAAGTCGAATCAGACAGTCTGAGTTGCTTGCTTCAGCGGGCAGTGACGATTGCGGTGATGAGCATCCCAAGCAGGACTGAACGCACAACAGGTCTTGGGTGCCCCAAACAATATACTGTACTGTGTCAAATTGCCATGGACGAAGAGCATGTTAGCATGACTAGGTTGGCAGGTATGAGAAGAACTATGCATGTTATCCAGAACGCCCTTGACTCACAGGGCTAAACAGCTGCCTTGCTTCCGCAACGCCGCTTGCCTGCCGGACTGTGATACTCTAAGTTGGTGACTTTGGAAGGACACAGACTCCAGAGGACAACGTCCAGAGGGCAGAGCGTTGGGATCACCGAGTCCCACGAGGAGGTCAGACTCAACTCAAGATCAGCAGAATTAAGTCATTCGCAGCATCTTTGTGCCGTGCACTCAGCATTACACTGTTGTCCAGGTGGCTATGCCAAACTCCCACAACTTCTGATTGGCCAGCCAAACCCAAAGAGGGTTGTTTGCACATGTTTGCCTTGCTTGACATACAGTACTAGATTTGTTTTAATTAGTAGATGGACGTTTGCGACGTTTGTTTGTTTCAACAAACGATAGCCACAAGATCACAAAGACGGGCCGACCCAGCTGAAGTATTGCTGACACGTTCTGACACATCTCTGCATTGGCTGGAGGTCCATTCTGATTGTGGTTGTATTTGCGAAGAGCTGCAAGATACCTCCAAGGCAACTCATGTGGCAGTCAGTGGAATTGGGCTGAGAGTGGTTGTCGTATACCATGGAGTCTTGTTATGGACTCGGGGAATTTTCTGCAAAACCTGACACTTGAGCAACAACGAGAAACAATGAGAAACAATTGATGCTGCTGGTGGCATTTATTGTTTTGGAAAAGTAGCGACGCTGGAGAAACGATTGACCAGACTCTTTGAACCTCCTCTTTTACAACTGTTCCGATTGAGCAAAACCTGTCTCCAGGAGCCAGTTGAACCACACAATCAAATTGGGAGAAACACTCGTTCCACCAAATCCATGGACTGGCTCTTTGCAGCTGAGAGGCGCTGCTTCCTTGTTGTTCTTTTGCAAATGTTATTTTGGGACGTTTTGTGATTGTGTCTCAAGTCTATTTTTGGCTTTGTGGTTTGGTATTTCTTGTGGTGGGTTGCGCGGAGAGTTGCGCCTTGCTTTTGTTTGCGAGGTTTCGCCCATCAGCCAGAAGCATTCTTTGCAGGATTGGAGCGGTCGAGCGGGCGGGGGTCTTCAGTGAATGTTCTAGACTTGAAGACATTGGAGCCCAGCTCAGTGTTTTGATATCCTTGAGGCACTTGCAGTGGATTGGCTACTCCAAACATGTCAAGCGATGAGCTTTCCAGAGGCTCTTCACAGTACGAGGTTGCTTGGGGGTTTGCACAAAGCTGCATGTGAGGTTGTGGCATTTGCAGCCATATCGTTGTTAGACCGCTACTTGGAAACCTTGCACACAGCTATTCCCCTTGAGCAAATGCAGGTCAACTCCTCAGTTCAGAGACTCTGAGACATTGGCTAGCCCAATTGTTTGTGAGACGGAGTGATACAGCTCTACCGCATGGCTCCGCGAGGTTGTAACATTGGCCGTGACATGCACTGCCTTGAAATTACACGGGCTGGGCGAGGCCAGGCCAGAGCGGTGTTGCGTCACCCTGCCAACCACGGGACAGGCTGAAGAGATGAAATATTATGCAATGATTCCATTCTCGGCAGTGTGGACTTGGACTCAAGCAGACTTGATGAGCCCAGTCAATCTCAGTTTTTTTCTGTGTTGTTTTCACTTTCAGGTTCCAGTGCCTTTGCGGGATGTTCTTGTACACTTAGGCAGTGCATTTAACAAACTCAAACCAACATGTACCAACATCATGACCACTTGTTCAGGTCAGTACAATGTCCCAATCAAACAGATTTTCCAAAAGGAGCGAGAGGCCAGAGCTATTTTCTGTGTTTGCATGTTTTTGCACGTTTGACCTGTTCCTGGAATCGCTTCACCCGCATGCCAAGGTGGGCAAGTTCCGGTCAGCAATTGATTGCTTCAGTGCAAGCAACATCTCTTGATCACCTTGCAGGTTCTGGATGCTTTGGACTTCGATGTTTCTGCTCCGCCACACATTCGCAATAGGCGAAATTAAACGCCACAAGCTCGCAGTTTTCTTAGCACTCAACACGGTACTTGTATGTACTTGCAACATCTTGTAAGATGTTGTTATGTTATATAACTGTTTGTGTATCTTATTTGTTGATTTCTTATGTTGCAAGTGCTTGCAATCTGTCGTCATGCAGTCTTAGTTACTTTCTCGGATCGTCGCGTTCAGTCCTGTGAGCGCCGGCATTGTGCTTTCTAACAACACCCTAAGGACTGTGATGGATACACTTGGACTCTTAGCCTTCAGATGCACAACAGCATCGAAGGACCCTTGGCCACAACATGAAGCTTGAGCATGGAAATATGACATGACATATGCACGTAAGAAGTCCTTTACGACTCACTGCAGCTTGCTTGGCAAGCAACTACATTAGAGACTCCAGGAAATGGGATGTGGTCTTTGTGCGGCTTGCGGTGACACTGTGCTTTGACTGCGAAAAGGGCTTTCGGGTCTTGCGGTGCTCCCATCTAGCAGAAAGCCAGCCCCAAACATGTACCGTTCCTCATCAGAGAAGAGCTTGACTGGCCATCAGAGTGGGGTCTTGTCTCCACCACGTCTTAACACTGTGCCATGTCGCTACAGCCTTCAACAGAAGCGACCGCACTCATTGTCACAGGGGAGTTTATGGTTTATATATAGTGAAATCAACCTGGGGAACGGTACGTTGGCGTCGGTTGCGGGCGGTGCGGCGGTGCAACCCTGATGTCTTCGCTGTTTTGCCACGACCATGGCCTTTCCAGTGCTCATTGGCCCACTCGCGACGCACCCACGAAGTCGGCAGTCTCCACAGGAGACACAGGAGACATGTATATATATATATTATTATAAATATGTATATAATATTTAAATGATCACACACATAGCTCCAGCTCCCACGCACAAGTTTGTGGGGCAGGTACAGTTTGGACACACATAGAGGCATGTTTTCGCCTGTAGGGCGGACTATAGAGACCTGGACGCTGGAGATTTGTTACCTATGCATGTTGCCTCTGAATTGCTAGCTAAATGCTGTGTTGTGGCTTCAAGAAGTTGGGAGAGACCGGCGTGAATAAGTGCAATTGTGGCTGTACATGCAAGCACGAGGTTCATGACTAGCTAGCAGCTAGCCGCTGAACCGGACAGAGTTGGCGAGCATGTGCTACAAGCACTCAAGCTTCTGGGTGCCTATCAAAGAGTGTTGGCATTTGGCTGGTTTGTATCTCAGTGCTGTACTGGTTTTATACTTCCTAGCAATGACAACTTACAATCAACATCCTCTCCGTAGCGATCACAACGACCCCGACACACTAAGCACAGTCATTCATGAACATCACCTTCTAAGTTAGTTGGAATGAGCTGCATCATTCATGAAATAGCTTCATTATCGCAGCAATCACAACAGGCCACAGCAAAGTCACATTACCCTTCCACGCGTGGCCATGCGGTGATGCTACTTACCACCCCTGATGTGACATTACCCTACCCCTTGTATCAGCAACAGTCAAAAGAGCAAAATGCGCGAGGCCTAGATTCCATAAATCGTGTGTGTGTGTATATATATATATATAAAGACCTCAAATCAGACCCAGATTCATGAAGCAGAACACGCGAGCTGGAGGCCTAGGCGGGTCGTTCAACATGTTTCACTACGCGGTTCAGTCCAAGGTTTGGCAGCTGGCGGAGTTTTTCTTGCACTTGGCTGCGCGGAAGGAGAGTGCTGCCCTGCTGCCTTTCCTTCTTCGTTAAATTGGTTGGTCTCCGTGGGGTCCACGTTCTATCTCATTGTTTGAACGTCCATGGATCAGGTTGAACTGTACTATGAGTACCCTCCAACAGCTCTCGTCAGTTCCTCAAGTTTTTGTGGTTCCGGACAACTGGGAGCTCAACATGTTCTTTCTTGGGCAAATGGTGCCATGTGGCCATGTGGTTTGAATATTGCTGTGCGAAGGGAGCAGCATCGCCCGGAATGGCACCTGTTGAGCGCCGCATAAACAGCCCCCGCAACAGTGCTGGTGCCGTAGCTAAGTTGGTGTCACGCTGGAGACGCGGATCACCACAGGCCATCCCAATCTGGCACAGACGAGGGCAACTAGTAGCTTCTTGTTACTAGTAGCGATGCCAGGAGCCCAGTAGCGTCCTTGCTCCCAGTAGCGATGCCAGGAGCCCCTAGTAGCGTCCTTGCTCCTAGTAGCGATGCCAAGAGCCCCTAGTAGCGTCCTTGCTCCCAGTAGCAATGCCAGGCTCCTAGTAGCGTCCTTGCTCCTAGTAGCGATGCCGGGCTCCTAGTAGCGTGCAATGCCAGGAGCCCCTAGTAGCGTCCTTGCTCCCAGTAGCAATGCCAGGCTCCTAGTAGCGACTTTCATCGGACTTCCTTGAGAGCTGAGGCTGCTGGCGCAGCCTATTTAGCTTGGTGTCAAGTGGAGCGCCCAGTTGCACGACGCTCTGCCACAAACGATTTTCACCCTTTGGACCCCTTTGCGCATGACAATCGGTTATATCGCTCGCCGCTCACACAGCGCTTTTGACATCAATGCGCGTGAGAAGCCAGGGGCGAGGGCGACGGGCGATGCACAAGGGTGGCAGCTGACTTGCCACGCTTTGAAGTGGGAGCCAATTTTTTTTGGTGGGAAGTGCACGCAAGAGCCACGTTAACGCGCAACAGGGACTTTTCTGCATTTCCGCTGTAGTGCTTCGGCAGAAGCTGTGGCTATTCCCAGCATAGGCGTGAAAGAACCACTAGAGAAAGCCAGACTACGAAAAGGCAGAGCACCAGGGGTCTTCCGAGCCCCAACAAGCAAGAGCCAAGAGGCCATCACGAAGCACCGTTGCATCGGAAAGAACGTGGGTCTTTCCCATTTTCCAAGAAAATGCAAAGCATCACAGTTCACCCGTCGAAGACATGAGAACTAAGATGCGGACAAAACCATCAAGCATTTCATTTGCTTTGCGCTCTTTGGAAGAGGAAAGCACTCACAAAACAGAAAACTCCTCACAATTAAGCCATGCGTGGGAAAAGCAGAGGGCTCCAAGGACATAAAGCACAATGCATACATAATTAAGTCTGGCTTGCAGCAAACAAATTGGTACTTGGATGCACAGAATTATCCGCGTGAGAACACACGGAGCGTTCCATCAACAAGAAGTTATATACACACTGACAACAGGCGATGTAACGAAGTTCCGGGGTGAAAAGGAGAAATCCATAGAAATCCAAAGTACGCCTGTGAGATGGCGCCCTAAATAGTGCCTGTAAGACCTCGAAAGGTCTATCGGAAGAAACCAACAATGGACGCCTATCCACTCCAGGCAACCACAACCTATAGCCTAACGGACCCAAATGTTTGCAGTGCTTGACAAAGCTTGCGGGAAAACCTTTTGTCTCACCTTGTACTGCAAGAACCCATTTGAGAAACCGGATCCACTCCACACTCTGGATTGTTGCGCCAAGATTGCGGAAGCAACCTGCGCCGAGAAATGTTCATCAGGTACATATATATATATTGCTTTATGTCCTGGGCCAGAGCATTGATTCACATTGACTGGGGCAACAGTCCCAGTACTAATTGCAAAATCAATGTAAAGCTCGAGGCAAGAAATGTTTTCAGGATGAGCTGGGTCTACATTGACAGGCCACTTCAGAGCAGTGGCCCAACGGAGCGCTCTTTTCAGAAAAGTTGTTCCAAAAGGGCATGGAGCTTCTATTCTAAGCACAGTCGCGCCAAGAAAAGGCCCTCTAGGTACCCACTTCACAGGGATACAGGAACCTGGTTCAAGTAGAACTTCTTGTTTTGTTAGAGACCTAGCTACGCATGCCAAATCAAGAACAAAGTCTCTCCAAGCTTCCTTGCCCGAATCATGGTCTCTTGGAATCGGTCAAAAGATTTTGCTAACATTGCATAAACATTGGACTTCTTCAAAGCCTGCTTTGCGGACCTATCTGCTCGATCATTGGCAAATGCATGCCAGTATTCTAAAGGGCTAGGAAAAATGATCGTTCCTTGATTCCCTTGATGTTGATTTGTTTGTTTGAGCAACTCTTTCCTTCAAGGCACTCCACTGCTCCTTTCTGAGCTGCGCGTAGCCTTTGCCTTTCAGCTTGGCGTTATATAGTTGTACCAGGACAATACCAAAATATGGCGATCCAGGCAAGAGATCCAAGCAGTGTGGAGGTGGTGATGAGGTGGTGATGGTGATGAAGTTGGTATAGTGGTGGTGCTAGTGGTGGGGATCGGCTGTAATGGAGGTCGGTGCGGGTGCAGATACGAGTGGAGGTGGTTGAAGTGCTGCTCCTGTCACGGAATCTGTATTTCGATGTCCACCAAGTGTGGGCCTGCCACGAAATCTCCAGGTTGATATTCGCATAATATACTGTAATATTGCGGCACCACCGATCTACACTTCAAGGTCCCCAAGATGCTGTGCGTGCTACGAAATACTTCCAGAACAGCTGGAAATATTGAAATACATGCTCCTCTAGCTGCTAGCCAAGCTTCTATAGGAACAAATAAGGCCATATATCTAGAAATTGTAGAGATAGATGTTCAACCAAAGTTTGGACATCGTTCTTTAGCTAGTCCATGGAACGGACTGCGCATATATACATACATACATACATACATACATACATACATACATACATACATACATACATACATGGCTCAAGCCGTCCAGCTGTTCAAGGTCGTGGCCCCCAAATCGACCTAG
Source organism: Durusdinium trenchii (assembly GCA_963970005.1). NCBI lineage: Eukaryota > Dinophyceae > Suessiales > Symbiodiniaceae > Durusdinium > Durusdinium trenchii. Next base: position 233,436 of record CAXAMN010004114.1, read on the forward strand.
TGCGCAAACCCCTAGCGCACATAGCGTGCAGAACCAGGCCACCAAGGACCGGAGCAAGTCCCACTACAACACATTCATTGCCCGCAATCTTGCTCTTCCACTTGGCCGCTCTTGTGGACCTCTTCGGCAACTGGCTGATCTTGCTACTACCTCCGTGGGGACCTGGAGGTGACTGGCACTTCAGCTCTGCCTTTCTCTTGGGCCTGATTGTGTTCGGTGACCCGACCTTTGCCTACTTCCCGAGCTAGAAGCACATCCCTGAGGTGTCCTGTACCCTGGACTATGACGGCCTTCAGGGCTACCTCATGGTGCAGGAGCTATGTCACATGTCGGCAAAATCAGTGCACCAACTGGATCTGGCAAGACAAGCTCCGACCTGACACGCGATGTCGGCTATGTGGTACTTGGTGGCCCATCCTCAAGGTCACACAAGGAGGAACAGGCAAAGGCAAAGGACAAGGCCGGCTCACCAAGACCGACACTGCCAAGCACACACCTTGGTTGGAGGCACCACCAGGCCTAAGCAAGATGAAACCCCTGAAGAAGAACAAGCTCCAGAAAGAAGCCACTGAACTCCTTGAACCAGTCTGGAGTGGCATGCCCAATGAGCTGCAAGACAAGTTGCAGCATCTTGGCATAGGACCCAAGAAACCGCCCGAGCCGGACCTTCATGAGATGCTCAAGACCCACATGGCGGCCTTGCCAGCTCAGGTCCAAGAGGCCGTCTCACGCCTCACAGCTCCAGCACCTGTTACTGAGCAGGACATAGCCATCAAGCTGAAGGGACAGGTCACCGAGCTGAAGAATCTCTCCATGAAGAAGACGCAACTTCAAGAGAAGCTCAACCTCACCAAGGCACAATACCAAGGTCTCCTCACTGAGATGCAGGAGCTCCAGCAGAAGCTTCATGATGGCCAGCAAGCACTCAAGTTGACCTCAGAAGACTACATGAAGGCGGTGAACACTGAGCATACACCCACTGACCTGGAGACCAGCATGGAGGTGGACCCGCTACCTGCGGCTGTCGAGACCTTCGTAGCCACTCTTGGAGTCTCACTGTCAGCTGAACAGAAGACCCAACTCCATGGCCTGCTCAAGAGGCCCAATGACGTGGACACGGACCTCGCAAAGCGCAGGAAAACGGACACACAGACAGTCCCGCCATCGCCGGGGTCGGGTGGGTAACCCGATGTCCATGCCACCAGGGTTTCAAGGGCTCCAGGTGCCGGTTCCCTTGGATGATTTTGAACAGGCACCAACACCTCATATGGTTTGCCGCGCTGCCTCAAAACCAGCATCGGCGGGGTCAATGACAATGGAAGATTGTGATGGGGAACATGCACAATTTCCCTTGCCACTTTTGCAACACATTGCAGTTTCAAGGGATGCTTCAAACAAGTGTGAAGGGACACACACCCTTGTTCATGAAGCTTACGATCACCTTCCTTCACAGGAACCCAGTTTTGACTCTTTTCATCCCGCGACCGATGATGGCCTGGCGTTTGGTGCACCTGGCCCAGAAGTCGTGACCATCAAAGGAGGAGGAACACACAAGAGACCTCCCACCTCCAAAGGAGGGAAGACCATGATGCACGGCACTTACGCCTCAACGACTGAATGCATCCTGCAGAACCTGACGATGACGGTCGGCAATCCTAGTGCCAGATGCTATGCCAATGCACCCTGGAGGGCTTTCACATGGACATGTGCGCTCCTCCAAGAGACAAATACCCAACCGTGGGGAAATCTACAAGCAGCAGTTCAAGAATCACTTGAGTTGGCAGAAGCGGTGGACATCCATGAGCTCCCGGGACTGCACCCGCTGTGGAAGAAGCATGATCTCAACATCCAGGGAGATGCCAACCACTTTGTCAACACCCTCTGGAACATCTCCCAGACGAGGGCCTTCCACTACCGCTTTGCAGAGATTCGTGAAGGTGGTTACTTGAAGGACCACATCCAGCAGCCCCTCTTGATCGACTTCCCCGATGACTGGCCAGAGAACACGAGGCTTCAGGATCTCTTCAATGGATGGGCCAACCAAGGCATGGGTCAATTTTTGCTGGATGACAAGCCGGTCCTCATCAGCCACATCACCAGGAACACCTGTGTTGAGGGCGTCATGACCAAGCATGCTAAAATCCTCAACCCCTACGGCACTTTCACAGTGCCCCAATCACTGGATGGGTTCGCTCGAGCCTCATCGGAGTATGTCCCGGCAGCCCTCATTTGCCACAGAGGACAGACCCACAACAATGGCCACTACTTTGCCATCCTCATTTACCGCGACCTCATGTGGTTGGCTGATGATGGCAAACCTCCAGTGCACCTGGACCATTTGACGCCACAACTGGCCAGCCAAGTCACACAGGTGTGGGCTGCGCACATCGACACCTTCAGAACAACACAGCAGGTCATCAGGTCACTTCCACCACCGGCTGAGCCTGATTATGACCCTCCGCTTCATCCCAGCCCGGACAAGCGACCCCGGCTTGAGCAACCCCACAACCAAGTCCACTTCGCCAATATCACCAACTTTGGCCGCCAGGTTGTGGACTGGTACTGGGCCCGCCAAAGCGAAGTTCACATATTCGTGGAGACACACCTTGACCCCCAGAAGCACCAGCAAACTTGCCAGTACTTCACCATCCGTGGCCGCACTGCCTTTGGAGTACCCGCTCATCCCAATGAGGACAACACGGGTAGTCATGGAGGAATCCTCTTTTTGGGCGATCAGGCTTGTGGTCTCACGCCACTGGAATCCTACACCAGCCAAGGCTGTGGATACCAAGCTTGTCTTTGGCAAGCAACTGAATGCACCATCCTCCTCGCAGGCGTCTACCTGAAGACAGGAGAAACCATACAGTCCGACACTAATGCCACCATCCTTGCCAGACTCCTGAAGCTGGTAGAGGCTACCAAGCACCCATACATCCTGTTGGGGGACTGGCAAAACCATCCAAGCAGCTTTACCAGCACAGTGCTTCCCTCCAAGTTCCACTTCGATATCAAAGCACCAGATCACAGCATCCTTTCAGGCAATGTGCTTGACTACGCCCTCCTGCACAATACCCTGGCACCGACAACAGCCCTCACCACCGACTGGGCAGTCCCCTGGAGGCCGCACACCCTCCTGACCCTCCGGCTGGACCTTGAAGCTGCTACCAAGGAGTATCGTCAGCCTCAACACTTTCCACCACTACCAGCCACTCCCGACATCGACTTCAGGCCCTGGACTTCTTACCAGTCGCAAGCCTTTGAGATAGAGCTGTATGGCATACCACCCAATGCACAAGCCAAGCAGTGGGCAGATTGGGTGTCGTGTACGGAGCAGTACTTGCTACAAGAACATTCCTGGGCAGCTCAGGGCCGGGGATCCAACCTACAGGCAGTCACAAAACCTTTGGTCTCCACCAAAATCACCACTACGTGGAAGAAAGGGAAGCCAGCTTTCTGGGAGCAACTCAAAGTCAGATTCAGACTGGCCATGAGCATGCCAACAGATGTCCACACAGGACCTGTCCGTGGCTTCAAGCAGGCCCTGCAAGATGCTGCAAAGCACTGGATTGGCCCACCGACTTGGGGACAACTGATGGACACCAGCCACCGCTGGCTCAAATACCGAGATCCACATGCTGCGGACCTGGTTCTCCACACCCTTGAGCACCAATAACAAGCAGCACAGCAGGCAGCCAACGAAGAGAGCCATCTCCAATACAAAGCCTGGCTGAAGCAGGGCGAAGCAAAAGGGCTCAAAGGTCTTTTCCGCTGCCTCAAAAGCAGCGAGCTGGCCTGGGAACGGCCCTATCGGCAACTTCCACCTGAGGACAGAATGACACAACGGCTGCATGACTGGGGACAGCTATGGCAGATTCGGCAGAGCGATCAACCACATGAGAGGCCCAGCCTGCAAGCAGCAGCCAGGCAGCAAGCACAACAGCTGGAACCTTTGACCCTAGGTCAACTGGCTTGGACCCTCAAGCACCTGCCAGACAAAGCATGTGGCCCGGACGCCATCACTGCTCAACTACTCAGAACTGCACCACCGCTGGCACTCCCGCCACTTCTCCACCTGTTCCAAGAGATGGAGAAGCAAGCCCAGTTGCCCACCCAGCAGCAGATGCACATGGTCATCATGTTGCCCAAATCCAGCACCAAAGAGCGGCCCATCACGCTCACATCCCTGTTGTACCGGGTTTGGTGCAGACTCAGAAAGCCGTTGCTGGACCAATGGCAGAAGCAGCTTCCCCCAACCATGGACCATGATAGAGCAAGACCTGGAGCGCAAGTGCTACAGGTTGCCCTGGAACGCTTGCTGCGACAGGAAGTCCACAGAACAAATGGCCGACACGGCATCACATGCCTGATGGACATGTCCACTTTCTACGACACCATCAGCCTCACCAGACTGCAGCAAGAAGCACAGCAGCTCAACTACCCGCCCCTGCTGTTGGAAATGGCCATGCAGCTGTACACAGGACCCAAAGCAATTGTTGCGGAGCAAGAGATGACACCATTTTTCCATGTGCAGAATGGCGTCCCCGCAGGTTGCCCTCAGGCTCCACTGCTTGCCAAGGCAGCCCTGGCACCAGCCCTCCAGCCATGGAAAGCCAGCCATCCTGAAGCGCACCTCTCCAGCTGGGTCGACGATGTGGGCTTTGATCTGTCCGGATCAACCCCGATGACAGTCGCCAAAAAGGCTGTCCAGGCCTACCGTGACCTCCATGAGCGTTTGGTCCTCAAGGTCAACCCACAGAAAACGGCCTTCATTACCACCGACAAGCACACTGACAAAGCCCTGCGAGAGCTGTTGACACCGGATGATCCTCCAATCCAAACAGTCATGAGGGACTTGGGAGTTGACCACCAAGGGGCCAGACGACGACGAATCCCAGTGATGAAGCAACGCCTCAACAAAGCCCACACCAGAAAGCTCAAGCTTCGAACACTACGGCTCCCAGCCCTCAAGATCAGGCTACGCCTTCACCGAGGGGGCATACAGCCGGCTGCTCTGTGGGGAGTGGAAGGACAAGGCCTGGCACCAAGATACAGAACAGCACTCAGACAGGCCATGGCCCAACACTTGGGACACCACAAAGGCGGATTGCTGGACAGCACACATGATCTTCACCACAGGAAATACATTGACCCAGGCGATCAGGTTGTCCTGCACCACCTAAAAGCCATACATAGCCTCATCCAAGCCTGGCCAGACGACCAAATGGCAGCCCTCGAGCAAGCCTGGGCTGCCACCCACAGCCGAGTGCAGAACAACACCCACCCGTGGTATACAGTCCGCGGCCCCATGGCAGCTGCCATCACCTATCTCAGAGAATGGGGCTGGCAGGCAAGTACCCTCATGCGATGGACCCGCCCGGAGACACCCCTGCTGACGGGCAATGAACTTGACCTGCAACAGCCTTGGTGGAAACTTGAGAAGGCCATCATCCAGGAAGCCCAGCAACAACGCATCAACCGCCTTGCCAGCAGACCGCACTACCACAATCTGATCACAGGCATCGACTGGCACACTTATCATGCTGTCAAGAAACAACTACCGGCCCAGAGCAAGCACTACCTCAACACATGGGTCCAAGCAGCAGTCCAATACAGGGAGGCTACCAAAACCAAGCAATGCCCCCTCTGCCACGTTGAGGCCACCCCCAAGCACATTCTCTGGCTGTGCAAGTGGCACAAAACCCAAAAACATGATCCAATGCCGGCAGAATGGATGGAGCGCATCACATCCAAGGATGAAGAGCCGCTTTGGACAGCAGGCTGGATTCCTTTAGAGCCCCAGGAACACCGCACCCATGGGCATCCACATCAAGGCCATGGCTGCTGGGCTGACCTGACACCTTTGGCACCCCAACCTCACAATGGATGGGCCTACACCCTTGATGCCACGCCATCTTCCTATGATGAGCGCAACCAGATGTGGGTGTATGGACTCTGCATCCACACCATGAGCCTGGGACAGCTCAGTCGGCTCGGCGCCATCACCGGCGTGGCCCCCGGAGCACAAACAAAAGCCAGAGCTCTCCTGGCAGGAGTTGTTGCCCTGGCCAAGCACACCACAACCACAGCCAAAGTCATAGTCCAGCTGGTCACCGTCTGGGAAGCATGGCACCAGCCCAAGAGTCGAGCACCTTTCAGGGACATCCTGGAAGAAGTCACGGAGCAGGACTATAGCCGCATCACGGTCCTGTACGTCAGCAAGGCCACACGTACACCAGACGCCCCAGGCAATGAGCCCCAGCTCCGGAGACGACAGCGTGATGCCGCCCTCACGGCATGGGAGAGGGCCAAGCAGTTTCAAGACCACAAACAGGAAGAGTGGCAGCAAGTCCTCGACAACGATCACCAGCTGGTGTACAAGCATGCAGTGCAGAGGTTGGCCAAGATATATGAAGATCCACAGCACTACATCCACCACAAGGCCCCGCGACACCAGGGCAAGCACACGAAGCAGTACAAGCGTGACCTGGTGAAGCAATGCACCAAAGCTTGGGATGACACGCACCATAGATGGGAGCCCCACCGCAGCGGATACCAGTGTGTTGCTTGTGGCACCAGGATGCATCAAGGCCTCACTAAGACCATCCTTGAGGAGCGCCTCCAAGAAAGCTGCCCACAAGTCCTCCTTGAGGAAGTCCAGGCTTCCCCGGCCCAAGCAGACCCGCCAGCCAAGAAACTAACCAGGGCCCAGACCATCAAGAACCTCTTGCACCAGCAACAGCAACAACCGCCAGATCCCTCAGATCATCACTTTGCTGAGACCACTGGCTATCTCAAATGCCTCAAGTGCGGCGTCAACACCCACAAGCGGGTTAATGAAGAGGCCTTTCAAAGCTTCATCTCATCCAGATGCATCGATGAACAGTACACACAGAGCTCCCAAGCCCACTCAAGCCACAGTCTGTGGCAGAAAGGTGGCAAGGTGCGCTGCACCTCATGTGGATGCCAATGGAACTTGGACGCAGACTGTCGCATCATCTCCAACCTCCACCTCACCAAGGCCTGTCGAGGAACCAGTGGCAAAGGCTCCCCTCCCATCAGTGAGTTCTTCAAGCGGAAGAGTGAAGCCCTAGGCCAAGAAGCTGACAGTGCAGCACAAGCACTTGAGGCCCCCGACCAGGATAGACCCCAAGGCCCTACTCCACGACGGCTGCATTTCCCAACGGCACTTGATGAAAGGAACTCCACGGCCAAGCCTGGCCCACCTGCCCATGCCAGTGGAACCTCTGCAGATCGGCATCCAGACCAGGCCATGATACCCAGCCAAGCTACCGGCACCCTGGTGTCAACTGCCACTGGAGCTCAGTCAGAGACGAACCGGCCACCCGGTAGCCAAGAGAGAGATGAAGAAGAAAGCCTCACCACCGATGATGAAATGCAAGTGGACTTCTTCTAGGACGTCTCCCTCGTGCAGAGCGCTGGCAGCGGCACCAACGTCCAAAACGGCCCTCGTTCACCTGAAAAGAAGCCTCTTTAGGAAAAAAAATACATACATACATACATACATACATCGACACGTTCAAGACTCCCCAACAGGTCCTCAGATCTCTGCCACCACCTGCAGAGCCGGACTTCGAACCACCACTCCACCCCAGCCCGGAGAAGAAGGCCAGAGTGGAGCAACCGCACAACAATTTGCATTTTGCAAATGTGACTCACTTTGGGAGACAGGTCCTGGACTGGTACTGGTCAAGGCAAAGCGAGGTGTACGTGTTGGTTGAAACGCATCTTGATCCACAGCAGCACCAACAGACCTGCCAATATTTCACCATCCGAGGCAGAACTGCCTTTGGCGCACCAGCCCACCCGAATGAAAGCAACACAGGCACGCATGGAGGCATTTTGGTGCTAGCAGACCCTACGTGTGGGCTCACTCCTTTGGAATCCTACACGAACCAAGGCTGCGGCTTTCAAGCATTTCTCTGGCAAGCAACAGAGTGCACCATCCTTGTGGCAGGCACCTACATGAAGACAGGTGAAACGCTGCAAAGTGATGTCAATGCCACCATACTCGCCCGCCTCTTGGCACTGGTTCAGGCCACCAACCACCCCTTTGTTCTCTTGGGGGATTGGCAAAACAGCCCTGGCAGCATCACCAGCACGGTGTTGCCCTCCAAATTTCATTTTGAGGTCCTCTCGCCAGACGCCAGCCTCTTGTCCGGCAATGTCATTGACTATGCCCTGATCCATAACCAGCTGGCCAGCACCACATCCCTCACTACTGAATGGGCTGTTCCTTGGAGGCCACATGCACTCATCTCGTACCACTTCAACATTGAAGAGGCCACCAAAGAATACCGGCAAATCCAGTACTTCCCGCCGCTCCCGGCCACACCGGACATTGACTTCCGGCCATGGACCACCTACAAATCCACGGCCTATGAGCTGGACCTGTATGGCAACCCAGTCAACGATACGGCACAAGCATGGGCGGACTGGCTGTCCCGCACAGAACAATACCTATTACAAGAACACCCCTGGGCTGCGCAAGGAAGAGGGTCCAACCTCCGGGCCAGTCACAAGCCTTTGGCACCAATCACCACCATCACCACGTGGAAAAGAGGCCGACCAGCTTACTGGGAACAACTACGGGCCAGGTTCCAGCTTGCACTCCAACAGCCTCCCCAGCAGGTTAGAGGACCCACCAAGGGCTTCATGCAAGCAACTGCTGATGCACCCAAACACTGGGTTGGCACGTCGACCTGGGGCCAGTTCCTCGACACCTGTCACCATTGGCACAAATACAAAGATAGTCATGCAGCCAACTTGGTCCACCACACCATTGACCATCAACTTCAATTGGCACAACAAGCGGCAAACGATGAGAGTCACCTCCAATACAAAGCCTGGCTGACCCAGGGCTACACCAAAGGCCTTAAAGGGCTCTTCCGCAGTCTTCGCAGTAGTGAACTGGCCTGGGAACGGCCCTACAGGACCTTGCCACCTGATGAACGTATGACCCAAAGGCTCACAGATTGGGGGCAGCTCTGGCAAATCAACCAGGATGACCGGCCACCAGCCAGGGACCACCTCCAAAGCTTGGCGAGAGACCAAGCCCGACAGCTTGAGCCGCTCACTCTCAGCCAGTTGACATGGGCTCTACGCCACCTTCCTGACAAGGCATGTGGCCCTGATGCGGTGACTGCTCAACTGCTGCGCACAGCTCCACCTCTGGCTGTCAAAGCTCTCTTGACTCTATATCAAGAGATGGAGGAAAAAGTCCAACTACCCACTCAACAGCAAATGCACATGGTGGTCATGCTTCCCAAGAATGCAGCCAAAGAGAGACCCATCACACTGACCTCACTGCTGTACCGGGTCTGGTGCCGGCTCTGCAAACCTCTGTTGGATGCCTGGCAACAACATCTACCACCAGCCATGAACCACGACCGAGCCAGACCCGGTCCAACTGTGCTGTACGTGGCCCTGGAGCGACTTTTGCGCCAAGAAGTCCACCGAGCAAATGGTCGGCATGGAGTGACATGCCTGATGGACATGTCAACCTTCTACGACACCATCAATCTCCAAAGACTTGAGACTGAGGCACTCAGGCTCAGCTACCCTCCGCTCATGCTGGAAATGGCGCTCCAAGTCTACCATGGCCCCAAAGCCATAGTTGCCGAACAAGAGATGACACCCTTTTTCACTGTGACCAACGGCGTGCCGGCTGGCTGCCCCCAGGCACCACTGCTTGCAAAGGCAGTATTAGCACCGGCCTTACAACCCTGGCAACAGCAACACCCCACCATTCACCTTTCTAGTTGGGTGGATGATGTAGGCTTCGATACAGCCAGTCCCACGGCCCTTCAAGCCGCCCAAGAAGCCGTTGAAGCCTACAGGGACCTTCACAAGAGGCTTCTGAGCCTGGGCTTGCAAGTCAACCCCAAGAAGACTGCCTTTGTGGCCACTGACAAGGCCACCGAGCGAGAGCTCAAAGCCCTCCTGCAAGATGATGAACCACAAGTCGCACCGGTCATGCGGGATCTGGGCATCGACCACCAGGCAGCCAGGAAACGACGCATCCCAGTCATGCAGCAACGCATCTCAAGAAGGCCACAGCTCGCAAAGTCAAGTTGCGCAGCTTGAAGATTCCAGCCCTCAAAGTCCGCCTGAGACTCCACAGAGGCGGCATTCAACCGGTGGCACTGTGGGGGGTTGAAAGTCAAGGATTGGCCCCACGCTACCGAGCAGCCCTACGCCAAGGCATGGGCAAGCACCTCGGACACCATACGGGAGGACTGCTGGATGTCACCTATGACATTCATGCCAAGCGCTACATCGACCCCAGTGACCAAGTCCTGATACACCATATCAAGGCCGTTCACCACCTGGTCCAGGCATGGCCACCCGAGCAACTCCAAGCCCTGGAGCAACCATGGCGACACACATACCTCCAGCTCCAGCAAAAGCAATATCCCTGGTACAGCGTCCGTGGGCCCCTGGCTGCAACCATTGTGTACCTCCTTGAATGGGGTTGGCAGCCGCAAGAACTGCTTCACTGGAGCCGACCAGAAACCCAGCTTCTGCTGGCACAGCAGATAGACCTCCAAGCTCCATGGTGGCAAATTGAGCTCACCCTCACAAGGGAGGCACAATGGCAGCGCACCAACAGACTAGCCAGCAAACAGCACTATGAGCACCTGCTGACAGGCTTGGACTGGCACACCTATCGCCAGGTGAGGAAGAAGCTCAAGCCTCAACAACAGCACAACCTGGATACATGGGTTCAGGCGGCAATCCACTCCAGGGATGCACACCAGACCAAAACATGCCCAATCTGTGGAGTCCCAGCAACACCAAAGCACATCCTTTGGCTTTGCAAGTGGCACAAAAACCAGAACCATGATCCCATGCCGCCGGCATGGATGAACCGCATCACCAGCCAAGAAGAAGAGCCCCTATGGGCACATGGATGGATCCCGCTGGAGCCACAAGATGCCAGAACGGCACACCACCCGGTGCAGGGTCACGGCTGCTGGGCAGGGCTACCAGTCATACCCCTCCACCAGCACACTGGGTGGGCTTTCACGCTGGATGCCACGCCCTCAACCTATGACAATAGAAGTCAGATGTGGGTCTATGGACTCTGTGCTCATACCATGGCGCTGGGGCAACTCAAGAGACTAGGCACACTTACCGGTGTACCCACAGGCAGCCAAACCAAGATCAGGGCTCTGCTGGCCGGCCTAGTGACCCTGGCCAACCAAACCACGGATCCTGTCAAGGTCATTGTGCAGCTTGTCAGTGTCTGGGAAGCCTGGAACCACCCGAAGCACCGCAGCCCCTACATGGACCTCCTTGCTGACGTACCACCCCAAGACTACCAAAGAGTCACGGTACTATACATCAGCAAGAACACCAGGACACCAGATGCTCCAGCAAATGAGCCCCAACTCCGCCGGAGGCAAAGAGAAGCAGCCCTAGCAGCATGGGAAAGGGCCAAAACCTTCTATGATGCCAAGCAGGAAGAGTGGCAAGAGACTTTGGATCAGGACCACCAGCTCATTTACGAGCATGCTGTCAACCGCCTGAGCAAGATCTACGCCGACCACATGCACTACGTGCACCAAAAGGCACCTCGGCATCAGGGAAAACACACCAAGCAGTACAAAAAAGAGCTGGTGAACAGGCGCAGCAAGCAGTGGGCTGACAACCATCACCACTGGGAGCCGCATCAGCGAAGTGGCTTTCAATGTCGCAGCTGCGGCATCCGGATGCATCAAAGCCTCACGACTGAGATCCTGGAGACAAGGTTGAATGAAGATTGCCCACAGATGCTGATCGAGACGAGCCCTCCAACAGCAACTCAGGCTGTTCCACTGCCCCGGAAGCAGACCAGAGCCCAACACATCAAGGAGCTTTTGGACAGCCAACCAGAACAGCCCATCGCCGGGCAGCACCACCTCGCCGAGACCACTGGCTACCTGAAATGTGTGGTCTGTGGGCTCAACATCCACAAAAGAGTGAATGAGGGCGCTTTCACAGCCTTCACTCAAAGCCCTTGCGTCAACCAGGCCTACACAGCAGATCATCAAGGCCACATGAGCCATGCATTATGGCAGGTCGGAGAACGAGTCAAATGCACCCAATGCGGCACCACATGGAATCTTGATGGTCAGCAACGTGTCATAGCGACCCAGGCATTCCACAAACCCTGCAAAGGTGCCGGAACCAAGGGCTCACCGCCCCTGAGTGAGTACTTCAAAAAGAAGGACTCTTCCAGCAGCCACAGCCCAGAGCTCGACCCACAGGCCCCGGCCATGGCAGCCACTCAACCAGCCCCAAGGAGGCTCAGCTTTCAGACCGCCCTCGATGTTCAGGAACAATGTGCTCTTGAGGACCAGGGTCATGCTGACCTCACTCAACGGCTGGCAGCATTGGACATGAGCTCTAGCCCAAGGCCAGCAGCTGCAGAACAGGCCGAGCTTGAGGTAGATTTCTTCTGACAGCAGAACCTACCGCCACCAGAAGAGCTTCTGAGGATGAAACTGCTGGTAGGAACAGGCCAAAGGCCCCAAACCGCCAAAGAGCCACGTGCACACCTCTAGGAAAAAAATACATACATACATACATACATGGCTCAAGCGGTGAGCGGTTCAAGCGGGCTGCCAACGAAGACCCGCTGGTGCGCCAAGCCCCAGGCGAACATATCCAGCACTACCACAAGAAGGACGGCCCAGGAAAAAGTTCATCTAGAACACATCCTTTGCCCGCAATCAGCAGAACACCTTCGACTTTCTTGTCGTGACCTTTTACCTCTGGCAGAGCTCGCCTGGCTTCCTCCTCGGGTTTTTGGAGGGGACTGGGGCTACTTCGCTGCCAACCTCCTCTGCCTGTTCGTGCTCGGTGCTCCGGTCAGTGCCTTCTTCCTAGGATTGCAGGACGCTTTTGAGGTGCCACTCAATCTGAACGATGACGGCCTTTCGAACTACAACATGGTGCCGGAGCTATGTCACATGTCGACACAGCCAATGTACGAACTGGATTTGGCAGGACAAGCTCAAGCCCGACACCAGATGCCGCCAATGTGGCACATGGTGGCCTGTTCTCAAGGCCAGCCAAGGAGGCACGGGCAAGGGCAAAGGACAAGGTCGACCCACCAAGACAGAAGCAACAAAACAAGCTACATGGCTTGAGACACCACCAGGCCTAGGGAAGTTGAAGCCTTTGAAGAAGACCAAGCTCCAGAAGGAAGCCACAGACCTCCTCGAACCAGTCTGGAGTGGCATGTCCAACGAACTACAAGAAAAGCTTCAGCACCTCGGCATTGGTCCCAAGAAACCGCCAGAGCCAGATCTCCATGAGATGCTAAAAACCCACATGGCAGCACTCCCAGCTCAGGTCCAAGAGGTCGTCGCCCGCCTCACCACACCAGCCCCGGCTTCTGAGCAAGACATAGCCATCCGGCTGAAGGGACAGGTCACTGACCTGAAGAACCTATCCACAAAAAAGACTCAGCTCCAAGAGAAGCTGGATCAAACCAAGCTGCAATATCAAACACTGCTCCAAGAAATGCAAGACCTTCAACAGAAACTCAATGATGGACAACAAGCACTCAAGCTGTTGTCCGAGGACTACATGAAAGCAGTCAATAAGGAGACGAAGCAGGCAGACCTGGACTCGGGCATGGACATCGACCCATTGCCAGCAGCAGTAGAGACCTTTGTGGCCAACCTTGGAGTCTCACTATCTGATGAACAGAAGACACAGCTTCACGGGCTCCTCAAGCGACCCAGTGACACGGACGGTGACCTCTCCAAGCGCAGGAAAACAGACAGCCCGGCCATTGCAACACCTCCAGGGTCGTGTGGGTAACATGACCGTGCTGCCACATGGGTTCCAAGGGCTCCAGGTGCCGGTTCCCTTTGACGATTTTGAAAGGGCACCAACCTCAGATTTGGTTTGCCACGCTGCCTCAAACCCAGCATCGGCGGGGACTCAGCAAATGGTTTCTTGCGCAGGGGACAGTTCACAACACCATTTGCCAAACCTTTTTCAATACAACACCTCAGGGGACCCCTCAAACAAGAGTGCAGGGATATATTCTCTTGTTCATGAGGATCAGACTCCAACACAGGAGCACCTTTTTGCAACACCTCACCACTCGGCCAGCGATGGATCATCCTTCGGTGCACCAGGGCCTGAAGTGGTGAAAATTCAAGGAGGTGGCGCATCGAGACCACCCACATCAACCCACAAAGGAAGAGCCGCCATGCAGAGCACTTTCGCTTCAACAACGGAGTGCATCCTGCAAAATCTCACCATGACAGTGGGTAATCCAAGTGCTCGCTGCTACGCCAATGCGCCATGGCGAGCTTTCACATGGACATGCGCCTTGCTGCAAGAGACCAACACGCAGCCCTGGGGAAATCTCCAACTGGCAGTTCAAGAATCCCTCGAACTGGCAGAAGCAGTGGACATCCGGGAGTTGCCAGGCCTTCATCCTCTTTGGACAAAGCATGACCTAAACATCCAAGGAGATGCAAACCACTTCGTCAACACGCTGTGGAATCACTCCCAAACGAGGGCATTCCATTACAGGCTTGCAGAAATCCAGGCAGGCGGTTACCTCAAGGATCACATCCAACAGCCTATCCTGGTGGATTTCCCAGATGACTGGCCTGAAAACTCCAGCCTCCAAGATCTCTACAACGGGTGGGCCAACACTGGCCTTGGACAATACCTGTTGGACGACAAGCCTGTGCTGATCTCCCACATTACCCGCAACACATGTGTGGAAGGAACAATCACAAAGCACGCCAAGATCCTCAATCCATATGGCACCTTCACGGTCCCTCGATCCTTGGATGGATTCGCAAGAGAGTCTGCAGAGTTTGTGCCAGTTTGTGCCAGCAGCTCTCATATGTCACCGTGGACCCAGCCACAACACCGGCCACTACTTCGCCATCCTCATCTACAGAGATCTGATGTGGTTGGCAGATGATGGTAGGCCACCGACTCCACAACTGGCCAGCCAGGTCACTCAAATCTGGGCGGTGCACATTGACACCTTTCGAACGACACAACAGGTCCTTCGGTCTCTCCCTCCGCCAGAGGAACCGGATTATGACCCACCTCTTCACCCAAGCCCAGAGAAGCGACCTCGATTCGAACAAGAGCATTGCCAAGTGCACTTTGCCAATATCACCACTTTTGGTAAACAGTTCCTGGACTGGTACTGGGCCCGCCAAAGTGAGGTGCACATCTTCGTTGAGACTCACCTTGACCCACAGCGACTTTGGCAGGCCACCGAGTGCGCAATCCTCATCGCGGGAGTCTACCTGAAGACTGGAGAAGGCATTCAATCAGACACAAATGCCACTATGCTGGCCAAGCTCCTGACCCTGGTTGAGTCTACGAAGCACCCTTACATCCTCCTTGGGGACTGGCAAAACAATCCTGATAGCTTCACCAGCACGGTGCTACCCTCCAAGTTCCATTTTGACATCAAAGCGCCAGATCACAGCATCCTCACTGGCAATGTCATTGACTATGCACTGATGCACAACACGCTGGCAACAACCACGGCCCTCACCACAGACTGGGCTGTACCTTGGCGACCACATGCACTGCTCACTTTGCACCTCAACATTGAAGCAGCCACCAAAGAATACCGACAGATCCAACACTTTCCTCCGCTGCCAGCAACTCCAGATATCGACTTCCGGCCATGGACATCCTACCAGTCCCAAGCCTTCGAGATTGAGCTGTACGGCATTCCACCCAATGACCAGGCACAAAAGTGGGCTGACTGGATCTCTTGCACTGAACAGTCCCTGCTTCAGGAGCACCCATGGGCTCCTCAAGGTCGTGGAGCCAGCTTGAAGGTCAGCATCAAACCCCTGGTGTCCACCAAGCGCGCCACTACGTGGAAAAAAGGGAAGCCTGCCTTTTGGGAACAGCTTAAAGTCAGGTTCCAATTGGCATTGAAACAACCACACACGACTCAAACTGGAGCTGTCCGTGGATACATGCAAGCCCTCCAAGATGCTCCAAAGCATTGGGTCGGACCTCCCACCTGGGGACAGCTCTTTGACACCAGCCACCACTGGCAGAGCTACAGAGACACCCATGCAGCAGAGCTTGTGCTACACACCATTGCACATCAGCTCCGCGAAGCACAGCAAGCAGCCAATGATGAAGCCCACCTACAATACAAAGACTGGCTCAAGCAAGGAGAGACCAAAGGGCTCAGAGGTTTATTTCGAAGCCTCAAAAGCAGCGAACTCGCATGGGAGCGGCCCTACAGAAACCTCCCACCAGATGAGAGGATGACGCAAAGGCTCCATGACTGGGGAAAACTATGGCAGATCAGACAAACGGATCAGCCACATGAACGACCCAGTCTGCAAACATCGGCCAGACAACAAGCACAACAATTGGAGCCAATCACCATTGGTCAACTGGCCTCGGTTCTCAAGCATCTTCCAGACAAAGCCTGCGGCCCTGATGCGGTGTCAGCTCAACTCCTACGCACGGCACCCCCTCTGGCACTGCAGCCGCTTCTTAAGTTGTTCCAAGACATGGAGACACAGGCGCAACTGCCAACACAACAACAGATGCACATGGTCATCATGCTGCCCAAGACCAGCACCAAGGAGAGGCCCATCACCCTCACATCCTTACTGTACCGTGTGTGGTGCAGACTCAGGAAGCCCCTCCTCGACCAGTGGCAGAAGCAGCTGCCAACCACAATGCAACATGACAGAGCACGACCAGGGGCCCAAGTCTTACAAGTGGCTCTGGAAAGACTCCTCCGACAAGAGGTCCACAAGGCTAATGGATGCCATGGAGTCACCTGCCTCATGGACATGTCCACTTTCTATGACACCATCAACCTCACCAGACTCCAACAAGAGGCACTCCAGCTTGACTACCCGCCCCTGATGTTGGAACTGGCCATGCAGCTGTACACCGGCCCCAAGGCCATAGTCGCCCCAAGGCCATAGTCGCGGAGCAAGAGATGACACCTTTCTTCACCGTCCAAAATGGAGTCCCAGCTGGATGCCCCCAAGCACCTTTGTTGGCCAAGGCCGTGCTGGCACCAGCGCTCCAGCCCTGGAAACTACAACACCCAGAGGTGCACCTCTCAAGCTGGGTCGACGATGTGGGCTTTGACACGGCTGGAAGATCGCCCAAGGCAGTTGCACAAAAGGCAGTCCAAGCATACCGGGACATGCACAGCAAACTGGAGGAACTTGGCCTCAAAGTCAATCCACAAAAAACAGCTTTCATTGCCACCGACCGCAGCACTGACAAAGCTCTCCGTGAACTCCTGCAGCCAGATGACCCGCCAGTTGAAACGGTCATGAGAGACCTCGGAGTTGACCACCAAGGGGCCAGGAGAAGGAGGATCCCGGTCATGAAACAAAGGTTGGCAAAAGCCCACAAACGCAAGGTCAAGCTCCGAACTTTGCGAATTCCCACTCTGAAGATTCGGCTACGACTTCATCGAGGCGGAGTTCAACCAGCAGCCCTCTGGGGAGTCGAAGGCCAGGGATTGGCCCCACGCTACAGGCAAGCCTTGAGACAAGCCATGGCCAAGCATCTCGCGCACCAAGCTGGAGGACTGCTTGATAGCACCTATGACCTCCATCAAAAGAAGTACATCGACCCGGCAGACCAAGTCATCATCCACCACATCAAGGCCATCCATAGCCTCATCATTTCACCAACTGCACACCAAGCAGTACCCGTGGTATACCGTTCGAGCGGCCATCACCTACCTCAAGGAATGGGGATGGCAAGCCAACAATCTGAGGCGATGGACCAGGCCGGAAACGCCACTCCTGCTCAGTAATGGACTGGAGATGCAGCAGCCTTGGTGGAAGGTTGAGCAGAACCTCTTAACGGAAGCCAAGAACCAGCGCATCAACAGAATTGCCAGCAGACCCTTCCACCATAACCTCATCACAGGCATTGACTGGCACACGTATCATGAGGTGAAGAAGACACTGCCAGCCCAAAGCAAGCATCACCTCAGCACTTGGATTCAAGCTGCTATACAATTTCGGGAGGCCACTAAGGTCAAGCAATGTCCACTGTGCCAGGTCGACGCCATGCCCAAGCACATCCTCTGGCTCTGCAAGTGGCACAAATCCCAGAAGCATGAAGCCATGCCGCCAGAATGGATGGAAAGGATCACTTCCAAGGATGAAGAACCACTGTGGTCCACTGGATGGATCCCTTTAGAGCCCCAAGAGCACAAGCAACAGGACCATCCCTACCAAGGCCATGGGTGTTGGGCTGGACTGGACACAATCGCACCCACACCGTACAGTGGATGGGCCTACACACTGGATGCCACTCCGTCCACCTATGATGACAGAACACAGATATGGGTGTTCGGGCTTTGCGCACACACCATGGCTCTTGGCCAACTCAAACGTCTGGGAGCGATCACTGGCGCCCCCACAGGAGAACAAACCAAGGCCAGAGCTTTACTGGCAGGAGTTGTGGCCCTGCCCAAACACACTTCCACACCCGCCAAGGTCATTGTGCAGATTGCCACTGTGTGGGAAGCCTGGCACCAGCCCCGCAGCAGACCACCTTTCCAGGACCTCCTGGAAGACATTACCGACCAAGATTACAGCCGCATTTCAGTGCTGTACATTCCTCGGCAAACCAGAACACCAGACGCACCAGGCAATGAGCCCCAGCTCAGGAAACGCCAAAGGGACTTGGCCCTGGCTGCGTGGGAGCGTTCCAAGCAATTCCAGAATCCTAAAAAGGACGAATGGCAACGCATCTTGGACTCCGACCACAAACAAATTTACCGCCACGCGGTCCAACGGCTGGCCAAGATCTATGAAGACCCACAGCATTACGTCCACCAGAAAGCTTCCAAGCATCAAGGCAAACACACCAAAAACTTCAAGAGGGACTTGGTGAAGCAATGTGCCAACCGCTGGACAGACAACCATCACAGATGGGAGCCACACCGAAGTGGGTATCAGTGCACAGCGTGTGGAGCCAGAATGCATCAAGGCTTGACCAAAGACATCCTGGAAACCCGACTTCAGGAAGACTGCCCGCAGGTCAAGACGGATGTGTACAGTCAGCCGGCCAAAGACGAACCACTGCCCAAGAAGCCCACACGGGCTCAAATCATCAAAGACATCCTGCATCGGCAACAACAGCAGCCACTGGCACCTGAGGAACACCATTATGCAGAAACTGCTGGCTACCTCAAGTGCCTAAAATGTGGGGTCAACACCCACAAAAGGATCAACGAAGAGGCCTTCCAGACCTTCCTGGCTTCTCCCTGCATTGATCGGGCTTTTCCACAGCCACCACATGGGCACCCAAGTCACTCCCTCTGGCAGAAGGGAGGCAAAGTCCGATGCCTACAATGTGGAGCAACATGGAACCTGGATAGTGAACAACGCATCATCACCAACCAGCTGCTCACCAAAGTCTGCAAAGGAGCAAGCACCAAGGGATCTCCTCCGCTCAGTGATTTCTTCAAAAAGAAGGAACCCTCCACCAGCTCCAGCACACAGCATGGCCCTACGGCACCGGCAGCCACAGCAGCTCAGCCCACTCCGAGGAGGCTGAACTTTCAAACTGCATTGGATGCCAAAGAGCACGAGGAAGAACCCACCACAAGCATGTCTGCTGAGGCCATGAACCCCAGCCCCAGGGCAGACACAGGATCCGACACTCAAGACGACCTTCCTGGCTTCGCAGTCGAGTTCTTCTGAGTTGAAACAAGGACACCAACTTCTGAACCGACTGAGGCCCTCTTGCGCTAGCATCGGCCTAAGGCCCTTCCAGATGGCCAACATGGCCAAACTCAGCAACTATAGAAGAAAAAAATACATACATACATACATACATACATACATACATACATGGCTCAAGCTGTGAGTGGTTCAAGCAGGCAGCCCCCATAAAGACCTGCTTGTGCGTTGCTCCCCACGCACCACGTGTGCCTTTCGAACCACCTCACAGACACCGCCTCTGAGGGTCCCAAGGGCAAGCGTCCTACTCCCGTGATCTCACGACATCTCCATCAACGCTCTTGTCGACCTCTCCGCCACTTGGCATTTGCTCGCTGCTTCCAGGTTGAGGACCATCAGGGGACTGGGCCTTCTTGACACTACTCGCCTTCGGCCTGTTCGTGAAAGGGGCCACCCTGTTTGCCCACCTGTTTGTGTTTTTCGAGGCCACCAAAGTGCTCGACATCAGGTTCTATGACAGGCCAATGGGGAAGAGCCTACATGACCTGCTCCAAGCACGGCTGCGCGAACTGGATCTGGACAGACCGAATGAAGACAGGAAGCAAATGTCGAAGATGTGGGACCTGGTGGCCTACACCATCGGGTGGCACAGGCAAGGGCAAAGGCTATGGGCGACCAGCCTACCAGGCTTCAGCCAACACCTCATGGCTGGATGCCCCGCCAGGCCTATCCAAGCTCAAGCCCCTCAAGAAGACCAAAGTGCAGCGAGAAGCCACAGATCTCCTGACAACGAGCTGGTCAGCTCTGCCAGAAGATACGCAGACAAAACTGCAAGCGCTCGGCATAGGACCCAGCAAGCCTGAGGAGCCGGAATTGACCGACATCCTCAAGTCCCACATGGATGCATTGCCACCACAGGTTCAGCAGATCGTCACAAAGCTCACCGCACCTGAACCTTGCACCGAACGTGACATAGCAACCAAACTCAAAGGACAGGTGACGGAGTTGAAAGCCATGTCCATCAGGAAGAACCAACTTCAGGAGAAGATTGATGGTGTCAAGGCCCAATATGCCTCATTGCTCACGGACATGCAGGACCTCCAAGGCAAACTTGCTGAAGGGCAAAAAGCTTTGCACCAGCTCTCACAAGACTACATGAAGGCCATCAACCAGACTCCAGCCCCCACGGCACTGGCCCCGGGATCAGCCGAGCCTGAACAGATCCCCATGGCAGTTGAATCCTTTTTACACAGCCTTGGCATTTCGCTCACTGAAGAGCAGAAGAACCAACTCCATGGCCTCTTGAAGAGGCCCAATCAAGATCCAGATGATCCCACGAAGCGGAGGAAAACAGATGGCGCCGTCACACCACCACAAGGACATGGTGGGTAACAGGGACGGCAAGGACATGCAGGGGTGGACTTTTCCGTTGCCTGACGATGATTCATGGTCATGTGATGGAACTGAAGAGTCCGACAGGGGTACACAGTTCGCATCGAACACCAGTTTTGCCCAAGAACAAATTGACAATTTGGCACCACCACACCCAAGGTGGCCATGTTTTGATGGCTCAACAGCACCCACCATTGGCAATGGAGCAGGGGTTCTTTCATTCTCCACCAATGACCAGGAGTGGCTGAGGGCCTCAAACCGCACCAAATGGGATTGCCGTGCTGCTTCAGGCTCAGGGCGGACGCAGTTTCAAGATGACTGCAACAGTGTGGGGGATAACACACAAGATGTCCAGAACCAACAAGCACACGGACACACCTCTTTGCACCACATGGGAACTCAATCCGTTGCAGGGGAGCAGCAACACATTGAGACTTTTCCACAAAGTCAGTCAAACCCTTTTTTACAACCACCGACAGCCTGTGCTCCTGCGCATGGACCGTGCCTGAAGCTCACTGGTGGGGCACCAGACCAACCGAGCTCCACCTGGGACACGGATTCGCATCACCATAGTATGAGCACACAATACTATGCTTCCACTACCGACTTGCTCCTCCAGAACTTGAGCATGGTAGTGGGAAATCCCAGCGCCAGGTGCTATGCAAATGCACCATGGCGAGCCTTCTGCTGGATGTGCGCCTATCTAGCGGAGTTCAACAGAGACCCCTGGGGCGTCATCAAAGAAGCAGTGCAAACCTCCTTGGAACTTTCAGAGCCGGTGGACATCCAACAACTACCTGGACTTCACCAGCTGTGGCAAAAACATGACCTAAATGTGGAAGGAGATGCGGCACATTTTGTCCACTCGCTATGGATCCACTCACAGACGAGGGTGATGCAGTACAGACACACGAAGGGGGCTATGTGAAGGAACACATCCAACTGCCCCTCATTGTGGACTACCCAGACGAGTACTTGGACGAGATCACCTGGCAAGAACTCATGAACTGCTGGGCAAACCACGGCTATGGACAGTACCTCAGCGATGACAAACTCATCCATGTCAGCCACATCAACCGAGCCGTCACCATTGAGGGCACAGTCACAAAACACAAACGGGCCCTCAATCCCCACGGACCATATACAGTCCCCAGATCCCTTGACGGATTCTCCCGGGCCAGTGCGGAATACCTCCCAATGGCATACATTTGCCACCGCGGCCCCACCCATGACACAGGGCATTACTACACCATTTTGGTGTACAAAGACCTGATGTGGATTGCAGACGACGGGGCCACCCCAAAAGTCCTCCCATTCTTAACACCACAAATTGCTGGCCAAATCGTTCAAGTCTGGGGCATCCAGACTTCCGCCCTGCTCACCCCGAGGCAGATAGCCAGGGCTTTGCCGCCCCCAGAGAGCCCGGACTACGATCCACCGCTCCACAGCACCCCGCCCAAGAAAGCACGACACACCCAGGACAACATGAGACTGAATGTGGCCAACATCACTGCTTTCGGCAAGGGAACCTTGGATTGGTACTGGACCAGAGACAACGAGATCTATGTGATGATCGAGACCCATTTAGACCAACAAAAGCACCAGTCCATGTGTCAATACTTTGAGGTCAGAGGCAGGCATGCTTTTGGATATCCTGCACAAGCAAACACCACCAATGACGGAACCCATGGAGGCATCCTCATCGTCCATGACACAGCCCACGGACTGACCCAGCTCGAGTCCTATGACATAGCCGGATGCGGCTACCAAGCTTTCCTCTGGGAAGCCAAGGCCAGATCCATCATGGTGGTGGCGGTGTATTTCAAGACCAATGAAACCATCCAGGGCACCACCAATTCCCAGATCCTGGCCCGCATCCTGGCCCTGCTCCAAGCCACCAACAGGCAATTCATCCTGGTTGGCGATTGGAACAACCATCCGGAGCATTTCCAGAGCACTGTGCTCAGCTCTATCACCAACTCCGAAACTTTCCTCCTTTGTCAAACATCCCGGACATCGGATTCAGAGCTTGGAGCACATATGTCACCCAGGTTGAGGATTTAGTGCTCTACGAAAGCCCACCAAATGAGGCCGCCCGGGGCTTGGCAAACTGGGTCTCCGTCACAGAGCAATACCTGCTCCAGCAACACCCGTGGGCACCACAAGGCCGAGCAGCCAACCTAACGACCCAGCACCAACCACTGGTCCCAACCAAAGCCGGAGGGATATGGAAGAAAGGGAAAGCAGCCTACTGGGAACAAATCCAAGCCCGGCTCAACCTCATCGAGCACCAACCCGCTAAGGCACCAGGAGCCATCAAGGGGCTCAACCTTGCACTCCATCAGGTGCAACACCATTGGTTGGGAGACCAAACCTGGGCCCAATTCATGGATACCAAACAACACTGGCTCCAATACAGGGATGATCGCACTTTCGAGTTGATGAAACAAACAGTGCAACACCAGCTTGACGCCGCCCAAACCCAAAGCCGCGAAGAGTCCTGCCTGCAATATGCGGAATGGATCAGACAGGGCGAGACCAAAGGCCTTCGAGGACTTTTCCGCTCTCTCAAGGCCAGTGAGCTTTCCTGGCAGAGACCCTACAGGGACATCCCCATGGCGGACCGAATGCGACACCGCATGCGGGCCTGTCATTGTCACGGACAGGGTCATCCACAAAGAACTGGAAAAGCTTCTCGGACCAGACGACCCACCCATCCAGTCCGTGATGAGAGATCTTGGGATTGATCATTCCGCCGGAAGGAGAAGACGCATAGCCACCCTCCAACAGAGGTTCAAGAAGAACAAGCAAAGGCGGATCAAACTACGCAGCCTCAAGCTGCCCAACATGAGCACCAGACTCAGACTCCACAGAGGCGGAGTACAACCAGTGGCCTTCTGGGGCTTTGAAGGCCAAGGACTAGCCCCAAGGTACAGAATGGCACTTCGCCAAGGGCTGGCCACACACCTTGGCCTACATCAAGGTGGGCTGACAGACGTCATCTATGACCAGAACAACAAAAAGTTCGCTGACCCAGGGGACCAGGTCATCATCCACCACATCAGGGCTCTCCACACCCTGATCCACCACTGGCCCCCAGACCACATCCAGCACGTCGAACAGGCATGGCTGGGCATCCGTAACCAGATCCACAAGCAGCAGCACCCCTGGTACCACGTCAAGGGACCAATGGCTGCCACCCTGGCATACCTCAAGGAATGGGGTTGGACGACGGATTCCATCTACCAATGGCGCCGGCATGAAACGGCCTTCATGACAGAAGCCCACATCAATCTGCAGGACGACTGGGCGACCATTGAACGAGCCCTCCACCATGAGGCACAGCAACAGCGGACCAGCCGGTTGGCCAGTAAACGGAACTGTCAAAATCTGGTCAGTGGGCTGGATTGGACCATCGCCACCAAAGCGGCGAGAACCCTCCCAAAGCAACAGGCCCAGCATATGAAGACATGGAACCAAGCAGCCCTCCACTACCGCCAAGGGGACCAGATCAAAACATGCCCTTTATGTGGAGTACCGGCAACACCCAAGCACATCGTATGGCTATGCACCTGGCACCACAATCAAGGCCATGCACCGCTGGAAGTCGAATGGACAGAGCGGCTTCAAGATCCACTGGAGGAACCACTCTGGGCATACGGCTGGATCCCACGAGAACTGCAGGATCACCTCCAACAGGCTCAACCGCTCCAGGGCCATGGATGCTGGAGTTCCCTCACTCCAAGCATGGCAAGGTCTTTCGGTGACGCTGGATGCCACCCCGTCCTCCTACGATCCGCGTTCCCAAGCATGGATTTTCGGGCTCTGCATCCACACTTACTCCATGGGCACCCTTTTGCGCAAAGGCACCATCACCGGCATGGCGCCCGGGCCCCAGTCCAAGGCCAGAGCCCTTTTTCAGGGCCTCCTCACGCTGACCCAACATGTCCTCACGCCAGTCAATGTCGTGGTTCAGCTGGGGTCAGTTTGGGAGGCATGGACTAACCCAAAGAAGCGGCAGGGGATCGAGGAGCACCTCTACCAGCACATCACCCCGCTTTACATCCACAAGAACACCAGAACACCAGAGGCCCCAGGAAACGAGCCGCACTAAGGGACGCTGCTCTAGCAGCCTATGAACGAGCCAGCACCCTCTATGACAAACAAGCAGCGGACTGGCAAAAAACCCTTGACCAGGACCACATGCAGCCAGACTTGAGAAGGTGTTCAAAGACCCGCAGCATTACATCCACGAAAAGCCAGTACGCCGGGCAGGGCACAACACGAAGCAGTACAAGAAGCGCCTCATCAACCAATGCAAGCTCCCGTGGCAGCCCAACAAGCACCAATGGGCCCCTCACAGGAGCGGCTACCAGTGCCGTACATGCCATACCCGAGTTTATCAAGGACTTACGGTGGAAGTCATTGAACAGCATCTCCAGCAGGACTGTGAACTCCTGGTCCACGAAGCACCAGAGCCTGATCTCCGCCCGAACAAACCGGTTGGGCAAAAGCTCACAAGGGCCAGCACCATCAAGCAGCTCCTTGAAGTCCAGCAACAACACCCACAAGCTCCTGACGAGCACACATTCCAAGAGACGACTGGGTACCTCAAGTGCATGAAATGCAGCTTGTCCATCCACGAATGAAACCAATTTCCAGGAGTTCATCAACAGCCGCTGCATCGATGAAAGCTATGGCAAAGCACATGAAGCCCACCACACCCATGCCCTATGGCAAAAGGGAAAGGGCATCAGGTGCACCAATTGTGGCACCCAGAGTCACGTTGACGCGGAGGACAGGGTGATCTTGACCAAGGCCCTCAAGCGACCCTGCCAAGGTCAGAGTCAGAAATCACCCACCCTCGTGCAGTTGTTCAGCACCCAAAGCCAGCACAGCCAGACAGGCACCCAGGCAAAAAAAGTCACCCAAACAGGCCATAGACCCAGCCACCTCCAGAGCCGGCAGTGACCACCTTGGATGCACCGGTTCTCCTCAGCGGCTGCTAGCTCCAACTTGGCAGACAGCCCACAGGAGCAAGGAGAGGAAGAACCCACACAAGATGACCCATGCATGGAAGTGGACTACTTCTAATGGCCAACCACGTGACAGGCACCTTCTGAGAAGCGGCCACTGAGGCAAATGCCACCGACACTGGCCACCACGGCCTGAGCACTCTGCCCCTCTAGAAGAAAAAAATACATACATACATAAGCCAATTCCAAGGCACAGTTCTGGGATCCAAATTTCACTGGCAGATTCTTGCCCCGGATGCCACACTCCTCAATGGCAATGTGTTGGACTACGCTCTGATCCATAACCAGCTCGCTCCCCTCACTTCAATGACTACGGAGTGGGCAGTCCCCTGGCGACCGCATTGTCTGGTCACCTATGCTCTTGAACTGCCAGACGACTTCAGGAACTACAACCAGTCGCGCACCTTCCCGGCACTCCCTGACCGGCCCAATCCCGGTTTTCGGCCATGGACCACCTACGTCACACAGGTCGAAGAAGTCCAGCTCTACGACACCATGCCCAATCAGCCAGCAAAACACCTTGCGGACTGGGTTTCTGTCACTGAACAATATCTATTACAACAGCACCCCTGGGCACCACAAGGGCGAGCCTCCAACCTCCAGGCGGAGTACAAACCACTCACCTCGCCCAAGGCCGGTCCAATCTGGAAGAAAGGTAAACCAGCCTTTTGGGAACAGCTCCAAGCACGCCTGAGCCTCATCCAGCACCAAGCGCACCCATCCCCAGGAACCATACAAGGTTTCCTCAAAGCCACCGAATCCACACCAAAGCACTGGATCGGCGAACCAGCCTGGGCTCAGTTCCTGGACATGATACAGCACTGGAACCACCACAAGGATCCACGCACACTTGAGCTCATGCAGCATACGATCCAACATCAGCTTACTCAAGCACTCGAGCAATCCCGAACTGAGGGACAACTTCAGTACGCTGCCTGGATCAGACAAGGTGAAGCCAAAGGACTTCGAGGTCTTTTCAGGAACCTCAAGGCCAGTGAGCTGGCTTGGCAACGGCCATACCGCACTGTCCCCATGGCTGACAGAATGAGACATCGACTCCACGACTGGCATCAACACTGGCAACCCACTGCCGACAACCAAGCTTTGGCAAGGGACTCCTTACAGGACAGTGCCCAAAAGCAAGCTGCACAACTACCACCACTCACGATAGGACACCTGGCCAGGGTCCTCAAGCAGCTGCCGGACCGAGCATGTGGACCAGATGCCATCAGCACACAGCTCCTGAGGAACACTCCCCCTCAGGCCCTGCGAAGTTTGCTCCAACTGCTGCAAGACATGGAGAAATCAGCCACCATGCCCACACAACTCCAGATGAGCCTGGTGGTGATGCTGGCCAAAAACGAGAAGGTGGAACGACCAATCACCTTAACCAGCGTCCTCTATCGCACCTGGTGTCGCCTCCGCAAGAGCATGCTCGACAGCTGGCAACTCAATTTGCCCTCATCCATGGACTATGATCGAGCACGACCAGGAGCCACAGCACTTCATGTAGCTCTTGACCGGCTACTTCGCCAGGAAAGCAACAAAACACTGGCACAACACGGCATCACAGTTCTTTTGGACATGAGCACCTTCTACGACACCATCGACCTTAAGAAACTACAGACAGTGGCACAAGCACATGACTATCCACCACTTGCCCTTGAGTTCGCCATGCAGGTCTACACGGGGCCAAAAGCAGTGCTAGCTGATGCTGAGCTCAGCCACTGGTTCCACGTCACCCATGGCGTAGCTGCCGGGTGCCCTCAGGCCCCATTGCTGGCTAAAGCCTTTCTCCAACCCATCCTCAGCCCTTTCCAGGCCAAGCATCCAGATTTGCACCTCAACGGATGGGTCGATGACATTGGTTTTGATGGCAATCACCACAACCCAGATACATTGGCCACCCGCATTGTGACAGCCTGGCATGAACTACGTAGTCAACTGACAGATGCCGGCCTCAAAGTCAACAACCACAAAACTGCCTTTATAGTCACCGACAGAGCCACCCATAGAGCACTGGCCAAACTCCTCGGGCCCGATGATCCACCCATCCAGTCGGTCATGAGAGACTTAGGCATAGATCACCAAGCAGGCAGAAGACGGCGCATCACCACCCTGCAGCACCGTTTCAAGAAGAACAGGTGGCAGGTGGAAGAACTCTTACAAGCAGAGGCCAAACAGCAGCGCCAGCATCGGTTCGCCAGCAGACGCAACTGCCAAGCACTCGTCAGCGGCATTGACTGGACCACGGCATCTAAGGCCACCAAAAGCCTCAGCAAGGCCCAGGCCACACACATCCGCACTTGGAACCAAGCAGCCATCAGGTTCAAGGATGGCGCCAGCACCAAACTGTGCCCCATCTGCCAAGTCCCGGCGACACCGAAGCACATCATTTGGATGTGCAAATGGCACCACAACCAAAAGCACGCACCACTTCCAGCGCCATGGACCGAAAGGCTACAAGACCCGCTGGAAGAGCCTCTCTGGGCTTACGGGTGGATTCCAAAAGAGCCACAGGACCACCTCCATTGTCCACTCGGCCTGGCAGGGCATGGCTGTTGGCAATCTCTGGAACCACTTCCACTACAACCGTGGCAAGGGCTTTCAGTCACTATCGATGCCACTCCCACGTCAGGAGACAAACGAGCTCAGGCCTGGATCTATGCCCTCTGCATTCATGGCTACTCTCTCGGAGCTCTGCAAAGAAAAGGTATTATTAGTGGAATGGCAAGAGGCCCTCAAACGAAAGCACGTGCCATTTTCCAAGGGCTCCTCACTCTGGCTCAATTCATCCAGACACCAACACGGGTGATTGTCCAGGTCAGTTCGGTCTGGGAAGCTTGGATCAACCCAGCCAAGCGGAAGGGTTTTCATGACCTGGTCCAGGGGCAAGCAGCAGAGTACTTTACTCTGATCACACCCCTCTACATCCACAAGAACCACAAGACCCCTGACGCTCCGGGCAACGAACCACATCTACGCCAGCGGCAAAGGGATGCAGCCCTAGAGCATCCACAACCCCGAGAAAGAAGTTTGGCAGCGCGTCCTCGACCAAGATCACCTGGAGATCTACACACATGCGGCCGCCAGACTGGCCAAAATCTACGAAGACAAGGAGCACTATCTGCACACCAAACCGGGCAGAGCAACAGCCCACAAGACCAAGCAAAGGAAAAAGACCCTCATCGCTCAGTGTCAGCAGCCCTGGCAACCGGGCAAGCATCAGTGGAAGGCCCACCGCAGCGGCTACCAATGCCACACCTGCCAAACCAGGGTCCACCAGGGCTTGCCGGCATCCATGATCGAAGAAAGGCTCCAAGAGGACTGTGCACAACTCACAGCACCAACACCTGAACCAGATCTCCCACCCGGCCGGGCAGTTGGGAAGAAACCCACAAGGGCTAGCCGCATAGCCTCACTACTTCAGCTCCAACAAGAACATCCGACCACCCCTGATGTTCATCACCTACAAGAGACCACTGGCTACTTGAAGTGCACCAAATGCAACCTGGCCATCCATAAACGGGCCAATGAAGAGTTATTCAACCACTTCCTGACCAGCAGCTGCATTGATGCACCTTTCTCCCAAGTGCATGCAGCACACGGAACCCACACTTTGTGGCAGATTGGCAGAGGCATTCAATGCAAAGGCTGCGGACTTCACACCCACTTGGATGCTCAAGACCGGCTGATTCTCACGAAAGGGCTCCAACGGGAATGCAAAGGTCACAAACCGACCTCGCCGACACTGGCTCATTTCTTCAGTCAGACCAATCCTCAAGGTCCTGCAGTACCACCTGAGCCACACCTCAGCACAGCTGCAGCTGCACCCATGTGGAAGCCACATCACCGGCCATGACACCCAGCCAACTTCTGCTCCAGTTGCACCGGCTCAGGATTGTTCTGACGAACTATCACCTCCCGTGCCCAAAAAGCTCAGATTCTCGGCTGAGATGCAGCCAGAGACCGATGAGCAGAGTGCCACCACCCACGAAGAAGCTGAAGAAGAGGCGGACACTGTCAATGACCCGGAGATCCTTGTCGACTTCTTTTGAGATGGCTGAGCGGCACTGAGGCCACAGCGCCGGAACCCAGGCCACCACGGCCCAACCGAAATGCACCTTCAGGAGAAAAAAATACATACATACATACATACATACATACATACATACATACATACATACATACATACATACATACATACATATATATATATACATATATATACAAGGATAATTACAAGTTGAGAACGCGCACGCCCAAACCTTCCTCGGTGTTGCAACAAACAAACTGATCTTCTAAGACTTGAAAGCAAAGCAAGACCAGGATTTGCAGATCGCTCGTGCTTGTGTGTGGTGTGATCAAGTAGCATCCTGCAGGTTCCAAACAGGCCATGTCACGCCCAACAGCGTGGATACCTCAGACAGGTTCAGCTCATGCCAACTCGACCTGATCATGCAAAGGCAAGTTACGGCGGAGTCTTCGGACTGTTTTTGAAGACCAAGCCGCCCAAGCCGCCCAAGCCCATCGCATTGACCTCAAACCTCGATTCCTGAGCTGCACTGGCGGGTTGCGCGTAAAACATTTTGCATTCAAGCGGGTCAGGAAGTGTGATGGATTTGCTTTTGAATTTCCAAGGAGGCGTAGCAAATCGGTGCCACTACAGCCACTTGACAGCAAGTTCATTCTGGCAGGCAAACATTCAAACCCGTTGCAGCCGAGGCATTTGATTATTGAAAGTGAGACATGATTCCAAACATGGTGGCGTGACAGATGAAGTACTGTAAGTGGCTGTGCTGTTCTGCTGATTTCAAGGTTGCCAGATGTTTTGTTTATTAGTATTGGATGTTGCTTGAGTTCAGTTGTCACGCAGGGTGCATGATTTGTCAGCTGACAAGTTTGATTTGGCGGAACCATTAGTATTCGCATATATTCGCCGGGACAGCGGGGAAGCTGACAGTGCGAGGGAAAAAGAGACAAATGTCATGATTCACGAAGGAAAAAAAGCGAATTAAGGACAAAAGGATGCAAAAGGGCTGTTCGGGAAGGACACAAGCCTTTGAACCTCAATGTGTCTTGCACTGTTTGGTCTCGAAGCACGGAGCATTGCATTCAAAGGTGGTTGTACTGAGGCGGGATCAAAGATCATGCAGCTTAAAGTTGAAAAATGGACCTATGCAGCTTAAGGTTTGTTGAAGTCTATGTTGTCTTGATGGACCGATCTCGCATATGGAGAACATTGGGGAGCAATGCGTTCATCCAGGTCATGACATACTCGCGGCGAAACCGGTTGCTTCCTCTAACCCTGATCGCAGCTGGAGGCGGGATACGTTTTGTATGTTCCTGTATTTTCAGGTTTCAAGTGTGATGTGGGATGTTGCATTGACGCGAAGCCAAGCAGCATTGGATGGCTGTGTTGCATTGTGGCCTGATTATGATGGACAACAGCAAATTGCCGTTTATTCAATAAATCCCCTGTCAACGAAGGGATCAGGGCAACAATTATAACGAGTCGACGCACGTGAAGTGATACCGTGATATTGGCTGCTGGCACTGCTAGCTTTCCTGGGGCGTAACGACTTGGTCATGCAAGGAATTTGACAATAGGGCTTGCGTCCAAGAGATTTGCGTTTGATTGCGATGTATGTCCATGTCGAGAGAGGGGTGATGGGTGGATGGAGGATGACTGCAGCAGTGGATGGAGGGATGGCTGGCTGCCTCGCCTCCAATCCGCTGTTTCATATGCTTTAACCCCAGACAGTACTGTAATATACTGTAATACTATTCAGTAATGCATGTTTTCTGTTTTGTTGCCACCTCGATCGTATAGGCTCTCTTTAACGGGCGTCAAGGCCACGTCACTGAATCGATGAGCCAGTGGGAGGATGAGCCATGGGCTGGCATAGGCATATATTTGTTCATAGAAATTATTTGTATTTCTTGTATGTCCGTGTCTTCTTTTTTGTATTGGCCGATCACCTTTTCCCTAGCCAACTCAAAGAAGAGCCCAAAAAAGAGAAAATAACAAAAGGAATGTCTGGTGGTGATTTGTGGTGAAAAATAAATAGATTACGAAAGCCAGCCGATAGGCTAGGCTTGAGCTTTAGAGCGAACGAAGTGAGTTAAGGGGGGTGGGGGGGGTGGTCGTTGGGGTGAACCCAGAGCTTGGGGAGAGCGCTCCAAAGCGAGGGTCAGAAAAGCAGTGAAAATGGGGTCTGGTGATGCGAGTGATGCAGCAATGGACGCCGAGTAGTGCATCGTGCATCATTCTTTGGAGTCTATAGAGCAGACCGCAGCCGCATGTAGGATACGAGGCCCCACGACAACCCGTAACTCGGGAAATCCATAGAGAACCGAAAGTGACATGAGTTCAAGTCCATGAATTTGGACTGTTTCGGCGGGCGCCTGCGAGGTTGACTACATATCCGCATAGGGCTCCTGCCCCCTAGCAAAAACTATACTTGCACTATGTCCTCGGTCGAGTGGATGCTTCTCGCGGCGTCCCCACGCACCGAACGTTTTTCCGGCTTGCCGGTGCAGATAGACAGATACATACATAGATAGAGATAGAGATAGAGATAGAGATAGAGATAGATAGATAAATACTCATGACGTCGCCTTTTTGCTGGCAGCCCTGGCCGAATCCAGTCAGCCTGGGTCCACGGCCCAAAGATCTACACACGCAGGTGCCAAAGTCAAGCGCAGAGTTGATAAGAAAGAGAAGAATAAAGAAGGTTTTTGGATCGGTGAAAAGAGAACATGATCCACTCAAGTCCAGGCATGTGCATCGATAGGCACACAAATCCTCAGTCCTTTACTAGCCCAAGCTACTCCTGCTGGACCTCCCCTTCTGCGCCGCGGGATCAAACGTCCGTGTCCCGGCTAAGACGTGCCTGTTCACTCTTCCAAATCAACGAATGCCGCTTTTCGACGCGCCGCAGTATTGCAAACTTCAAACACTCCAAATGTAACAAACACAAAAAGTTGCTTCCTTTCAAACGCATGCCGTACTCGCGCGCGCCGCGCGGCGACGCTCACTATGGAGAAGGTCTTTCTGCGCGCGCACGTGGTATTCCACCACTCGAACACAGACGGTAACGGTGATGTCGCCTTCCAACTTCCATAAGATGTGTGACAAACACATGCCATTGCCTTGTCACGATGACCTACACCAACATACAACGTATCGCGTTTCTCTTTCACTACTTTCATACCAAACTTATCCCAAAGCCGCCCTGCTTGCTTCTCTGCTCCCTCCATCACCATTACATACCCCCCCCCCGCATCCGCACCGCTGACTCGCAAGCTGCCGACCATGTGTCTTGCGCCGCGACGCCCGCCAGAAAAAGAGACACTCGTCTGGCGGCTGCGTGCTTTCGTCCCCCCTTCTCAGGTATGTGTATATATAAATACATCATGCGTGATGCACACCGACAGTAGTGGGAATGGGTGACCGTTATGGGCATGGGCGCAGGCCGGTACAGGCAAGGAAGCTTATGACTGCGGCAGGTTTGCTCTGTCACACCTTTGTTGGACCTGGGTATACGTTTTGAACTTAGATGAGAACTTGCTTACGTACGTTTTTACGCTCTTTGGAGCTTCCCAAGGCCCAGGCGCCCTGAGTGCAAATCAACAGATGGCAGGAGCGAGTGATGCCCTTCTTTCTAAAATCCAAATCTGGTTCTTTGACACAAGCATGCAGCTCTACCGCTCGAATGGGGCCAGGACAGTTGATTGCGCGGTGGACAGCTCGGAGACAACAGTGCCCCGTGGAACCAATATTCAGGTATGCGAGTTTCAGCACTGTTGTGCCCATGCTGCGCAGAAACATACACGGAACTTAAATTGACACCAGTTCCATTGTTTTTGTTCCATGAATGATACAGCAAATAGACCGTAGGAGCTGTTTGCACACGAAGGTACTTCCGCTAGCGTTTGCTTTGCCTGCAATCGCAAGTGCTGTTCCCTGAGACTTGTTAGGAGCTAGCAGCTGTATCTCAACCAGCTTAATTGTAAGGGCTCCGCCCGGGTGCCGCCGACCCCTTTTCATCTCGAGGGTTTGGCGGTTGAACCTTGACAACTTCCTGGGATTCAACAGCGAGACTTGGATGGGCTTCACACCAATGCTGGCATTCAACCAGCTGCCGAGAAGAGGGCAAGGCTGCGGTGAGGCTCTGGGGAGCGTTTGAAGCCGAGCCAAAATGCCTAACGTTGCCTTCGGAAGCCCATAAGAAGAGAGGAGGCAGGCTTCGGACAGGCCACAGAGAGGCCGCAAGAGGCCTGCCGGCTGCCGAGAGGCTTTTGAAGCCGGTCCAAAATGCCTCACGTTGCCTTCGGAAGCCCATAAGAAGAGAGGAGGCAGGCCACAGAGAGGCCGCAAGAGGCCTGCCGGCTGCCGAGAAGCTTCGGACAGGCCACAGAGAGGCCGCAAGAGGCCGAAAAGCTTTTGAAGGCGGTCCAAAATGCCTAAACGTCGCCTTCGGAAGCCCATAAGAAGAGAGGAGGCAGGCTTCGGACAGGCCACAGAGAGGCCGCAACAGGCCGGCCAGCTGGTGAGGCCTCGGACAGGCCTTTGGAAGTGCTTGGAAGGGTTCTGCTAGGCTTGTCCATCAAAATCCAGAAACTGTTTCTGACAGTG
Source organism: Durusdinium trenchii (assembly GCA_963970005.1). NCBI lineage: Eukaryota > Dinophyceae > Suessiales > Symbiodiniaceae > Durusdinium > Durusdinium trenchii. Next base: position 268,205 of record CAXAMN010004114.1, read on the forward strand.
ACGGCTCTGCTATGTCTTTCTTCTAGCGGCCAACATGTTTGTCACATGGCTTGTCTTGTACCTACTTGCGGCCTTTCCCCAGCGTCACCAAAAACCAGCTTTTGTCAGAAAACCTAGGTTGCTTTGCTCCTTAGCCTTGATCTGAGATGAAAGACTTTTCAATAAATGGCCCTTGGGCTCTTGGGCCGAGGCGTCCAGCCAGCCCATGCATTTTTACCAGAAGAGGAGAGGTGACGAGGGGCAATAAAGTCGGAGAAATTGCTGAAATGTCCAATTCAAATTGGAGAATTGAGGAGCAGCAGGGCTACATCCAAAATTTCCTTGGAACCTCGTCAAGCTCACTTGTGCATTGTTCCTCAAGTGATAATTTCACGTGCGGATGTTTGTATTTTCTTTCGTTGCAATTTGAGGATATGCGAACTTAACCATCAACTTTATTCTTGGCTTCTTCGGCCACACAGCTCAGTATAGCTGACAAGATTCTGCTTATGACGATATGAATCAGTATAGATGCAGCGGTGGAGATTCTCATTTTGTGGTCAGGTATGGTGTTTGGCCCAGTTATCAGGCAATTTCAAAAGCCTGGCCCACAGAAGGCCTGATGGCGTTGAGTCATTATAAGATCAGCTGTATCTAGTGGAAGGGAAACGCCCGAGAAAGGCAGGCTGTCGAATGTGATCTTCACTGTATGATGACACGTTGAAGGGGAACCGTGAGTGAGGAAACCGGCTCGTCCAAGTCAGGAAGCCATTTTGACAGAGTCAGGAAACCCTAGGAAATGCGCAGTCAGGGTACCCACCTTGCGGGCAGGGTACTCTTTAATGGCGAAACACGGGTATTAATAACGCAGCATAGATGTTAATAGCGAAAAGAATGGATTGTCTGCTGTTCAGTCTACACAAAGATTTTCATAACGAAACACACCTGTTGAATTCATCCTGGAGCTGGAGGTCAACCATGCGGGAATTATTTTTTCCGCTGCAAGGTCAAACAACTCTGCGCTCTTCACTTCTTCTTGCTTCCGTCAGCCCTCGGCACAGAAGCAAGACGCCTTTGGCTAGCGGCTAGCAGCATTCTCAAGAACCTGCACACTTGATGTCCAGCTGGCCCAGTCGGCTCGCGTGCGGCGGGCCCGCTGGGACATTTGTGGACCAGACTGTTTGCCTTTTGGCATGCCGGCCCAAAAGCAGCACGTCGAAAGTCTCTCGCTGAAGCTTGCTCCCCTTCTGTCTTCCTCCCACTGCAGACAGCACCTTGTGCCTGCATCCTTCCAAATCATTTTAGGGGTACGAAGTCGTTTGGATCATCGTTGTATACGTTGAGTCTCAACGTTGAGTCCCAAGCATTCTGGAATCTCAACATCTCGGCTTCGACCGAACAGACCCGTTCCTTCCGATATGACCAAACTTTGCGACGACCTTTCTAGGCCGTCCCGTGCATATCTGTGCATCCCCAACATTCACCACCTCATGAAGCATCAAGACCTTCAGCGCTTTTGCTGCGGATGGAGCTGTTCGCGTGTCATGCCCGAACAAACCACGCCAGTCAAGCCTTTCTAATACCCTCAAAGTCATAGAAAAGGCTTCAGATCAGAGATCGGAGCAGGTTCCGGAGCAGGCTGCGAACGTTCCGGAGCAAGGTCCATAGCAAGTTCTGGGGCATGTTCGAGAGCAGGTTCCGGAGCAAGTTGCGCGGAGCAAGTAGCGCGAAGCAAGTAGCGCGAAGCAAGAGCAGCAGGTTCCGAAGCAGATCCCCCTTGCTTGCGCCATACTGAAATCCTAGGGGTAGACGGCCAGAATTCAGAAAAATAAAACTTTCGAAAAAAAGAAAAAATAAGGAAGTCAGGTAGGACCCCAGGAAAATACACCAGAAATGTTGCTTTTTTGAAATCCTTTTGCTCAAGGTTAGGCGCCAGGATTCCAAAAGCACGTTAGACTACAGGATTTTACTGAAGCTGTAGGAGTTCACAAGGTAGAGATGCTGGGGTTGGGCTAGGATTTTGGAGATACTGGAGAGGACGCTTTTCGTGGACAGTTTTTGTCAACCTCTTGCTGTACCCAGCTCCGAAACGCACAGAGAAGCGGCACAATGCAACCAAACTTTCAAGCGCAACGACACCCTGCAGCGGGACCAGCACCTACGCTCCAATGCGCACACGCCCACGCTTTTTGCAGCCTGGAAGCTTGTATCCATCGAAAAAATATGTCCAGGGGGGATTCGAACCACAACGTCACCGAATCCTCTAGTGGCACCACAACGTCGCCTAGTGGCTAGTGGTGCGTATGGGGCCATGTAATCAAGCAATTTAACTATAAACCATTTACAGGCACATTTTTGGAGTGGTAGCTGACAGAGAATTCGGGCCATGTCTTTGCAAACACCAGAGCACCATATATGTATAAAGTAAAAACGTCTTTTACTTTTACCATTTGTCAAGTAAAAGACGCCTTTCACTGAGTCAAGGACGTCTTTTGCTTCTTGTAGTTGCCGTTGTAAAAGACGTACTTTACGGAGTAAAGTCCTGCTTTCCACCATTTCCACGAACAGTTTTTGGAGGTCAACTTTTGCTATCAGTTTTGCAGAAAATAGAGTCCAGTAAAACGAGGCCTTTGGCTTGGAGGGTATGCGTTTGGGAGGGCACTGGAGGGACCAGCTAAGGTAGATACCCAGGATTAATTACGCATTTGATCAGCCCGGACTCCTTATTTTTTCCTTGGTTCCAAACCCCCTGAACACACGTTGGTCCAAAGGATTTTATAACAAGCACCTTTTGGGAAAAAAAACTAGGGCACCATTGAAAAAATACAAAGTCACCTTGGTTCTGTAGGAGTTTAATTCGTAAAATCCTGGGGATCTACCTTAGCTGTCGGTACCAAGGGGGATCGAAGCAGGTTCCAGAGCAAAGCTCCAAGACAGGCTCCGGAGCAGGTTCTGCACCAATTTCTGGAGCAGGCTCCAGACGGAGCAGGTTCCGGGGTGGCGCACGTCCCCGGGCAGGTTTGGTGTTCATTTGGACACGCTGACATGACTCATATTGTCACGCTGACATCTATTCTCACGTTCGCCGATGTGTGTGTGTGTGTGTGTGTGTCAACGTGCATATGGAGTCTCCACATGTTTAGCTTCGTCAGTAGGAACCCAATGTTTCGCAACTAAGGGCCCAGAGTTTCGCAATTAATATGTTTAGTCTGTTTAGTCACTAAAAAACTTTAAAACAACACCCTCCCTTGCCACTTGCAGTGATGCTTCTTTACGGTAACTCTGGGCTAGGCTTAGGGTTTCTTTGGGCTTGGCTTGGGCTTCACTTCTTCACGGCTGTCTTTGGCCTAGGTCCCTTAGGTTTGGAGTTTCACTTCTTTGGGGTGTCTTTGGTGCTTCACTGCTTTCATCACTTCTTTAGGATTTCTTTCGGCTTGGTGCACCGGTTGCGCTTGTTTTAGGCTTGGCTTAGGTTTCTATACAACATTATGTGAGCTGGCTTTCAACCTGGCTTCCAAAAATGGTTACGGGTTGCGCTTCCTTCCGGTGTGTCAAACTGTAGTGCATGAGAATGGCAATCCTTCTTAAGAACTTTTTTTCAATAACCGAGGGCCTTTGTTTGGCAGTCTGTTTCCTGGAATAGGTCGGTCCAATCTGGGCGCTTTTTGAAGGCCAGAAGCAATACTACTTTCAATCAAACAGCCTAAGCTTCCTGACCTGCTTTCCGTCCAGTTTTCCCTCATAGTTTCAAACTTTTAAGCTGTTCAGATCCTGTCCTCCTGCGCCATTGCCATTCCAGCCCAAGTTTCCTGACTCATTTCCTGTCTCTCCAACTCATAGTTTCAATCTTTGAAGCCTTCTAGACCCCACGTCCCTCCGGCCCAAAATGTTTCTCACTCAGGTTTCCTGACTCACGGCTTCGGCTTGCACTTCCGAGTTAAGGACCTTCCAGCACTTTAGATTCTCTCATAGGTTTCCTGACTTTCCTGACTCGGACATGGTCTCCTGACTTTGCTTTACTGGTTTCCGGATTCTGTCATCATCCCACGTTGAAGCTTTCAGGTTGAAGTGCCACATGGCATTCAAACTATATATATATACACAGTACATACATGCACACATACGTACCTGCCCACCTACCCACCTACCCTGCCCTACCCTACCCTACCCTACCCAGTATATTCTGTATATGTACATATTTCATCTCTCCTGCGGCGTGCGGCATTTCACACATTCCTGTCGGGAAAATTGCATACTTCAATATTTGCGGTGCTTCCGTGCCAAGCTGTTGCCGCTGCCGTGAAGCAAGGAAGGTGGAGCAAGAAGTTTGGCTGTGAGCTTGTGTCCAGTTCCAACACTTAAGAATTCAGCCATGTCCTAATCGTTGTATAGTCGAAGGACGTTGTGTTGCGAACCACGAAACGTTATATACATTTTGTTACGTTGGCAATGCCTGTATGCCGATGGGTTTGTGCAACAAGCTGGAGCACCAGATGAAAAGATTTGAACCCCAGGCTAGAAAAGCAACTGTTGCGGACCACTGCGGCATGCTCCGTTCTCTTGAAGAAAATGATGGCAGACTTGCAGGTAACACGAACCTCGACACAAAGGTGGCTACATTCAAACAGATATGGGTCGTGAGTTCACATGACGTGGATGTTAACCATTGTTAACCGCCCATAGGGTTTGTTCGTGTACTGTTTCGTAGTTTGCGTGCTTCTGCAGAATTTCATCTTCGCCACTGCAATTCAAACACGTTTCCCACTTCTACTTAGCGTGAACTTGTCACTGCCAACGACGGTCGAATGATCAGCAATGTGGTCAAGCACCTTGCTCCCGTTCGCTTTGTTTCGCTTCGATCGCTGTGTACCTCCAGCATCCAAAAATGTTGTCCAGCCCTTGTGAACCTGTGAGCAGTGGCACGCAGGAGTCACGCTTTGGCCCACAGACCTGCAAGAGAAGAGCATGGGGCCATGAGGCCTATCCATGAGGCCTAAGTGCGCAACGATCTTCGAACAGGTTGCCATTTGGACTGGACACTTTTGTGCGAATGTGGAGAGCATCCTCGACCTCACCGGTCTTGGAACCTTACTCCGCTGGCCTGAAGCTTGTCAGCGTCGGTATTCCACTTTGTTGTTGTACAGAAACTTGCAGCGCGGTTGCTTCTTGTCTCGACCTTGCTTGACAACTTGCATACCGGGTTCCCTTTCCCTCTCAGCCTGCCTGAAGCTGAAGCCATGAAATCTAACGGCTACGATGTTGAGTTGCACACGATTGCAATGTTAGCTCAGGCCGTGTTTGCAACTTTCCCAGACAAATTTTGACCCAAGCCACAAGTTTTCGTCGGTAAGTTTCAAGATGTGTTCGACATTGGGATGAAACAAGTCGTGTGTTCTGGTTGGACACTCCTGACAGTATTTCATCGCATTTGGTGGCATCGGAGCGATCGTGCCTTGGCATCTAATTGGCTCGATGGCTAGTTTCCATCAGCTTGTTTATTGGGACTATTGCACGCCAATCCAAGGTATTCCTTGGCTGGACTGTGAAAGAAATGATCGCCGTCTAGTGTGCAAGATGGCAGCATGCGAACCAGGTTTTCCACACGTTCGCTGAATTATTCAGCCTGAATACGCGCGCTTGAGCTGCGTGGCAAATTTGCCAAGCCAACATGGCAAGTTGCTCAAGGACTAACAGCTCACTCAGATTGCACCAGCAAGTGTACGGTTCGACAAGGTGCATTTGCACGCGTCGAAGTCCGATGCGTCAGACTCCAGAGACTCGTCGCAAGAACCTCAAAAAGGATCAAAAAGGAGCTACTCGTACAACGAAGCTACACAGGAACTAAGACTAGTGATATCTAGTTTGTGTGTATATATACTGTACATACATACATACATACATACATGATCATATATGAATATATATATATATATATATTCATTTAAGGTCGGCAGGGTCGGTGATGAAGAATTATTTGATGTCGGCCATTTCAAGCACACTCCCTGAAGCTTGAGGCTCAAGCCAAAACGGTTCTAGGAGTCTCTCTCCTACAAAAGAGCGCAGTGCCTTTGCAGCGCAGCACTTGGTGCTCTCCAAGGGGTCGGATGTACGCCCTGGTGCTCCTGGGTCGCCGCCGCTGTGCGGGTGTGATTTGCGTGGCAGGCGCAGCACTTGGTGCTCTCCAAGGAGTCGGATGTCTGCCCTGGTGCTCCTGGTCGCGGCCGCTGCGCAGGTGTGAGTTGCGTGGCAGGCGCAGCACTGGTGCTCTCCAGGGGGCTGAATGCTCCTGGGTCGCCGCTTCTGTGCGGGTGTGGCAGGCGCAGCGCTTGGTGCTCTCCAAGGAGTCGGATGTCTGCCCTGGTTCTTCTTGCGCAGGTGTGAGTTGCCTGGCAGGCGCAGCACTTCCCTGGTGTCGCTTGCGGCAGGCCCAGCGGGCTTTCGCGGCGAGACCCATCGTGCCAATCTTGTCAGACTGTGCTCCCGGCAATGACCGACGTGCACTGACCTGTCCTGTACTTTACGAATATCGACGCGATGTCTGAAACATGCACCCTTTCAGCACGGGCATGACACGCAGGGCATGTGGAGTCCCACTTCTCCAGTCTTTGGTTTTGTATTTCATGTTATCATGCGTCTAGCCCTCATTCTCAACTTACGGTTACGCCATTAAAATATGTGGAGGGCGGCCCAGGGTTGATCCGCCCGGAGGTAGTGTATAATTCCTATTCTGTCCGTATGTTTGGGGGCGACGGGCGGCTCCGTATATTTAAATGTGCAGTTCCTTCATCATTCACAACAATAAAAAACAGCAGGATTGCCGGGCCTTATGTGGGGGCCTTGGCTCCTCACGTGCCAGTGAAGGCCTCCACGGGCGGCCAAGGCTTCCACATATGGCAAGCCAAGGGCTCCACATAAAGCCACATAAAGCTGGCCAAGGCCTCCACATAGGGCCAGACAAGGCCTCCACACAACCAGGGTCCACGTAGGAGAGTCCACGTAGGGGGCTCCACGTAGGGGGGTGGTCCACATAACCAGGGTCCACGTAGGAGAGTCCACGTAGGGGGCTCCACGTATACGGGGGTCCACATAACCACGTAGGAGAGTCCACGTAGGGGGCTCCACGTAGGGGCGTCCACATAAGCAGGGTCCACGGGGTCCACATAAGCAGGGTCCACGTAAGAGAGTCCACGTATAGGGGGCTCCACGTGGGGGGGTCCACATAAGCAGGGTCCACGTAAGAGAGTCCACGTAGGGGGCTCCACGTAGGGGGGGTCCACATAAGCAGGTTCCACGTAAGAGAGTCCACGTAGGGGGCTCCACGTAGGAGGGTCCACATAAGCAGGGTCCACGCAAGAGAGTCCACGTAGGAGCCCCCTCCACGTAGGGGGGTCCACATATAAGCAGGGTCCACGTAAGAGAGTCCACGTAGGGAGCTCCACGTGGGGGGGTCCACATAAGCAGGGTCCACGTAGGAGAGTCCACGTAGGGGGCTCGACGTAGGGGGGTCCACATAACCAGGGTCCACGTAGGAGAGTCCTAGGGGGGTCCACATAAGCAGGGTCCACGTAAGAGAGTCCACGTAGGGGGCTCCACGTAGGGGGGTCCACAGATAACCAGGATCCACGTAGGAGAGTCCAAGTGGGGGGCTCCATGTAGGGGGGTCCACCTTCGTAAGAGAGTCCACGTAGGGGGCTCCACGTATAGTGGGTCCACATAAGCAGGGTCCACGTAAGAGAGTCCACGTAGGGGGCTCCACGGGGGTCCACATAAGCAGGGTCCACGTAAGAGAGTCCACGTAGGGGGCTCCACGTAGGGGGTCCACATAACCAGGTGCACGTAGGAGAGTCCACGTAGGGGGCTCCACGTAGGGGGGTCCACATAA
>CAXAMN010004114.1:276165-286512 GCA_963970005.1 Durusdinium trenchii
GGGTCCACAGATAACCAGGATCCACGTAGGAGAGTCCAAGTGGGGGGCTCCACGTAGGGGGGTCCACATAAGCAGGGTCTTCGTAAGAGAGTCCACGTAGGGGGCTCCACGTATAGTGGGTCCACATAAGCAGGGTCCACGTAAGAGAGTCCACGTAGGGGGCTCCACGGGGGTCCACATAAGCAGGGTCCACGTAAGAGAGTCCACGTAGGGGGCTCCACGTAGGGGTCCACATAACCAGGTCCACGTAGGAGAGTCCACGTAGGGGGCTCCATGTAGGGGGTCCACATAAGCAGGGTCCACGTAAGTAGGGGGGTCCACATAAGCAGGGTCCACGTAAGAGAGTCCACGTAGGGGGCTCCAGTCCACATAAGCAGGGTCCATGTAGGGGGTCCACGTAGGAGAGTCCACGTAGGGGGCTCCACGTAAAGGGGTCCACATAAGCAGGGTCCACGTAAGAGAGTCCACATAAGGGGCTCCACGTAGGGGGCTCCACAAAACCAGGGTCCACGTAGGAGAGTCCGATAGGTCCACGCTTAGTGAGTTAGTTCACCTAGGTAGGGTCCATGTATGGGGGGTCCAAGCAAGGGGCAGGAGGGTCCATGTAAGGAGGGCCATGATGCCAGGCTGCGCAAAAGGAAAGTTGTTGTGAGATTATCTACCTACGGAGCTAGGTCCAAGTAAGAGGGTCCACGTAAGTCGGGTCCATGTAAGAGTTTCCACATACGGGGGCGTCACGTATGTAAGCAGGGGCCATGTAAGGAAAGGCATGAAACGAAGGTCGACTGAGGCAAGGTCCACGTAAGAGGGTCCACGCAGTTCTCTTGAGGGCAGCCAAATGCCTCGGCATTCAACCAATACCTGCTTTCTAGTTCACAGCCAAGAGAAGACTCTGTTGAGCTTGACTCTAGTCCGAATTGGTGAAATGATTCAAGAAATGCCTTTCCGCATGTCTTTTCCGCATGTTTTAATGGCTGGGCGGCCCCAGCAGATCCTGCACGGAGGTACACTAAAATACCTGTTCGGCTATTTTAATATCCGCATATTTTATTGTAGTAACCGTACCTCGTTGCGATGGACCGTCCCTAGGCTATCCAGTTGGCGGCTGTTGCCATGGCGCCCTTGGCAGGGGAGGAACAGCAGAACCAGAGCACCTGCAACCCTTTCAGCATGTGGTCAGATGCCGACCACGAAACAGCATGTCAGGAGGCGTGCTCATGGCCAACAAGTGCAGTTTGACAACAGCCAACAACCTGTCTCCTCAAGCCGCGGGGAGTTCGAGCATTGTGGCTTGGTGTTAGGAGCCTGCCGGATGCTTGGGGTGGCCTCGACTGCCAAGGATTGTGGATTGCACCCCAACAAAGAGGTGACAATGGATTGGGCCAAGCATGTGGACACCCAATACCATTGGGTGCAAGTGCGCACGGCCAAGAAAGAATTCCGCCTCAAGAAAGAGAGCTCTGACCGCACGCTAGCTAGCTGAGGTGCTCACAAATGACAAAACCTGTCACCGGAGAGAAAATGAACAAAGCCATGAAGGGCATGAACTTCCACTTTTTCGAAGGTGAGCACGAGCTCACGCTCAGAGCTTGAAGTACTTCTTCCTGCGTAAGGTGTACTGAGAGAGGCATAGGCTAATTCTGACTTGTTTTCTACTTCTGGGATATGTTAAGCTGATCAGATGTTGGGTCAGTTACATGTACCGTTGCATGTTTGTGTTTCACTGCCGCCGGTTAGTTTATAGAGTTTGGCTTAATTTCACTGATCAGGAAAGAAGTGTGCCTTAGTTTGACTCTATCCTTTTTTGGGTACTGTGACCCTGTGTCACTTTTCTTTGCGGGCCTAAAATCTCCCTTCACAGTCGGTGTAAATTTGGTTGGCTGTCTCAAATTGGTGTCGCCCTGCTTTGTTGTTGCGCTGAAAGTTGAACGAAGCAGATGAACAACAACAAACAGACCCACCAACAACCAAAAGCAGGCTATACAACGCAGAAACAAGATGACGCAAGCAGCAAAGGCTGGATTGGAAAATGGTACCAACAAAAGGTTGGCAATTGCAACGCGGTCCGCTATGGTGAGTTCTTATGCGCATGTTTTTCCTCGCAATAGACCCTGCCAACCTTCGAGGTGTGTGTGGTTCCGCCTTGATCCATCTCTTTTGCATCAGTTTGCATCCGTGTGATTCAGTTGTTCAATTTGTTGTTTCAATTCTTACTTGCGATTCTTAATGAAACAAAATTTGGTTCCAACCCCCATGCGTGAAAATAGTTGTTGTTATAGTACTTGTTTGCGTGAAAATGGTTGTTCACGTGACAATGCCAACTTGAGGCCAGAAAAATCTATATGAGCAACCGACAAAACATGCAATGACTATTTTAGTAAAGAGCGGTCGTGAATCTCAGGAATTTGGCTAAAACCAGCAAAAGCGATAGGCCCCCCTCAAAAGCAATAACCTTATTTCCGCAGTGTTTGGATATGTTCAGCATGTTGACATTGTGGCTAAAACCTGCAAAAACGATAGGCTCCCCTCAAAAGCGATAACCTCCCTAAATCATGTCCTTTGCTTGACAGTACGTTTTGGCAGACGCTCATATAACAAAAAGTTACTTCAGAACGTTTGCTTGTCTGGGTAAAGCTTGGATCGACTTGAGCACTCCGTCAGCGGGCCCTTGCACTATGCTACTAGAAACCATTGTCATTCACTCTTTCAACCACCATGTTGAACATGTTCTAAACTTGTGGTTTTCGCAAAACTGCGCAGTTAACCGTTGCACTTGTGGTTCCTCAGCGGGCAACCTGTCAGACCCTCGAAGCCGCCGTGGTGAAGACCTTAGCCTTGCAGATTTTGGGTTGTGCGTTCAACTGTTTATAGTTTTTTTAAATCCCCCCTGAACAGATGTAACAGGATGTATATATACAGGATATGTAATTACAATACGTTTCACCTTTCTCCCCTGGTCTATCGTTCGTTATTTCAGGGTAGCAGCCTGACTGCTTACCTAGAAGTCCAATCTCAAAACTGGCAACGCGCGAAACCAAATTAGAGTAGATACGCTATGGGCACAAACTACCGGTGAAAGGTCACAAGTATTGGCATGTATTGGCTGGTGGAGAGTGCAACTTGTTTACAGCTTTTTCAGGTTCAAAGTTAGTGTGTTTAGTTTCCAAGAAGGTGTTGATCATTTGATAGGATTTGATGGATTTGTTGCTTTTGTGGATGTAGCAATCCACGTTCAAAGGAGAGAAAGCGCTGGGGCCCACTGGGGGTTCGACAGAAATGGCAAGTTCTTCTTCCTGCTGTCGCTATCTTCGAAAGTACAGCAGGAAACTTGCACTGGGATGCCTCAGAGAAATATGAAGCACTCGGTTTGGCGTAGAGAACGTCTCCGGGTAGCGCTGAACTTTGGCAGTATATTTCGGGATGTGGACCAAAAGTGTAAGTACAGCATAGCACTTGAACCCAGAAGCCTTGCAGATGATATGATGAGGGATGACCTATATGATCCCACGTCCTCGTAGGTTAAGACGAACTTAGGAGGATGTCTTCTTTCGTAGGGTTTGGGCTCAGAGCAGAGTGAATGCAACCCTGTCGCCTCTGCGAGATTCAGACCGCAGAGGTTGAGGGTACCTGCGTGTTCTGCCGAGCTCGCAATAGGTTCTGGCATAGCCTGGATCGCCTTCCGGTCGTTGCCAGAGGCTGGGCACTCACAAATCTCCGGATTTGGACTGGCGTGGTTGAGGAAGAGTGCGAGAAGCTCGAGGAAGCCCGGGAGGCCCGTGAGGCGGCCGAAAGCACTACCGCTCCCAAGAGTGCACCAGCCTCGAAGAACGCCAATACTCCTAGAGAGGGGAGTGGCCAGGAGAAGGACGACAAGCCCGACAAGCGGTGGATCAGCCCGAGAAGAGAGGAGCCAAGGTCAGGGGAGAAACCTTCTCCTAGAGGAGTAGTTGAAGTGGAAGGCACCGAGGAGGGAAAGACTTCCAGTGCATCAAGGCCGGAGAAGGAAAAGCGCGACAAGGAGCAACAGCAGAGGGAGGAGACCAAGATCCAGGAGTCGGTCCAGGCACAGGAGACGTCGGGGCAAGACTTCAAGTCCAAGGACTGGAAAGAAGGAGAAGAAGGCAGAGGCTGAAGAACGAGGTAAAGAGAAGAAAGCAAAGCCAACCGTCAAGCCACCCACTACACCTTCCAGATCTCCCCCACGGGAGCGAAGGACGGGGCCACCATCACCGGTTGCTTGACCTCAAGGTAGGCAGTGGTCTGGACCTATCAGCAGTTGGCAAAGGGAACCCCAGTATTGGGGGCAAAACAAGGGCAGAGGAAAGAAGGAGAGTCAGTATTACTTCGGGCGCTAGCCTGAAGAGAGGTGAGACGATCTTCAATGCCACCGGCTAGAAGACCAGCAGCAGCTGTGGACCCTCCTAGATTAAGGGGAGGAAGGGCAAGACTTCGACGGCCGGCTGCCATTGTCGAGCCTGCCAGAGAAGAGGTAGAAGGTAGGAGAGAGGGGGTGGGGAGAAGTTTGAAGAAGGTGAGTTGGTGCCATGCCATCAGGTGCCAATCGAAGTGCTGAGGAGGAGGCTCCCGATCGAGGCAAGCGGAGTCTACTGGGGCCAGAGTGGAGGGATTTCAGGGTTGGTCCAAGGCGTTCATGTTCGGAGCAAGGAGGACGTAGAGCTCGAAGTGGTCATTCAGGGGACCAACCTGGAATCCATCTTGAAGTGGGCCTCGGGGTCCGAAGACAATCCATCTATGCGGGACGAGGTGCACAGGCCCCCTCGAAGCAGACAACTACCTCCACGGCGAGTTCATCCGGGCCCGGACGGGAGAAGATCTGCCGTGGATGATGAATTTAGTGTCAGAGAAGGGCGAGGAGAAGCGAGAGGACCCGGTGAAGCCTCCTGCAGAGAAGGGGAGGAAGGAAGAGAAGGAGAAGAAGAAAGACAAAGACAGAGGGAGAAGCAAGGAGAAGGATCGCAGCCGAAAGCGAAGGAGACGGAAGAGCAGCACCAGCAGCTCAAGAGGAGGAAAAGAGAAGAAGAGGATCTCCTTGAGAGGGGAGGCCAAGAAAGAACTGAAGGGAACGGGGGTCGATCCCGATCCACGTTTCCGCCGGAAATTCGCCGCCAGAGCCGCCAAGAGGGTGAAGAAGCGTGGGCGAGGCACCTCATCCAGCAGCAGCTCAGGAGCCGGCAGCGGGGACAGCAGCGAGAAGAGCTGTTCACGGAAGATCAGAAGATCCGCAGGATGGGGCGCGCCGCGCCAGGCGCTTTGACCTGTGCCGCCTTCCGCGACATCCAGCATTCCCTCTTGACGGTACCGGCAGTGCGTGCAACAGCGGCTTCAAGGAGGACAAGCCCGAGAGGCGCTGACAGTGGCCTCCTACTTCAGGGGAGGGTGTCGGAGGCTCGCGACACGCTGACCCAAAGACTCAAGAGTTTAGAAATGAGCGGAGCTGGAGCATCATGGGCCATCTCTCAGAAGGTGGAACTAGTCCCGCCGGAGAAGCAGTGTTGAGTTCCCGGCCAGAGATGAGGGAGGCAATCCGAGAGAACCGCGAAGAACAGAAGACCAGAAGCGAGGCCGGCAGGCCAAAAGGCAAAGGAGATTCCGGGACTTCATCTTGGAGAGAGGACGACAGAGGAAAAGGTCGAGAGGCCAAAGGAAAGAACAAGAAGGGCAAAGAGAAGGGCGAAGGGAAAAGAGCAGAGAAGTGAAAGAAAGGGCCACACCGCCTATGAACTCGGGCTATGAGAAGGCCGACAGCTTGGTTAGCTTGAGGTCGCAGTTTTCCCACCTCAGCGGATCGGAGCACCCCAGTGGTGATGATGCGCTGGATACAGCTGCTGAAGGACGACCGTCGAGTCCTGATGTCCCAGCAGACCCTACCGCCAACCTGGCATTTGATCACAGGTTCGAGCGTGAAAAAGTTTGCATGACGCCGCCGTGCATGGGTGACAGTTTTTCGAGACTCGCTCCATGGATGACCTTCACATTGCAAGAGTCAGTGTCGTTCCTGGGACTTCCCTTGCAGTGCACGACCCAGCCCTCCTGTGACATCTTCCCGTTGCCCACCGATGTGAAGGTTCTCCACGGGCTTTGGGATGACAAGCTTGAGATTGACGATCTGGTTAGGGGTCTTTGTGTTGGGTTGAACTCCATGTATGGGGTCGAACTGGAGAATCCTTTCCCCCCGACCGCTCACCAGAGAAGGGTTTTGGAGTTTCTTCGTTCACAGTCGCAAGTCGTTTCCTCGTGGGAAGATCGCTTGGAGGAAACCAACTGGCATGATTTCTTCAGGTTGAAGACAGTAGACTACACTGGAGAGGAGGTTCTGTGTGCCCAGTACACCACGTGGGATAACCTGGTGCCGGCTATGCCCAAAGAGATCGCCTCTGTTCCTCTAGCAGAAGTGTGTGAGTTAGGATGCCGGCACTATGTCGAGAACTTCCGATCGTATGTTCTTCCCGAGGAGCTACAGCAGCCAATGAAGCCGCCACGAGTTCTCGTTGCTTTCCTGGTTGGAGGCTTGGATTGAAGTGTGCCGGGGGCTGCTGGGATCTGGTGTGTGTATCCCCACGCTAGAACAAGACCTATTTCATGTTGATGGACAGCCGCTTCTCAACGGACTTTTCGGAGTCCCCAAAGGAGAGGAGGAGCAAGGCATACCCATTCACCGCCTAATCATGGATCTCCGACCGTGCAATAAGGTGGTTAGAGGTATAGAAGGAGACGTTGCCACGCTACCCAGTTGGGCAACGATGGCACCACTGAAGTTGATGCCCAGTGAGGACCTAGTGATTTCATCAGAAGACGTGAGGTGTTTCTTTTATATTTTCAAAGTGCCTCGTGAATGGTCCGCCTTCTTAGCCTTCAATCGTCCTATCCCCCCAGAGCTATGTCCTGATGATCAGGGGACCTACTATTTGGCGTCCCAAGTCCTTCCTATGGGATTCAAGAACAGTGTCAGCCTAGCAGCAGAGCTGGTGGCAACACTAGCGAAGGCCTGCAGGCACATCAGGAGATTCGGAAAGATCGGCCGTTCACAGTTCATCGAGAGCTTCATCGTGTGTACTTGGACAACTTTGACTTGCTGGAAAGAGTGGACAAGCGCACGACTGCGCTCCTACAACAGGAGTTGGGTGAGAGCGTCCTTGCACTACGTCATGAGTATGAGAGGTGGGGAGTCCCTCGCCACCCGAAGAAGTTTACGATCCGGGCAAGTAAAGCCGAAGTCCAGCGAGCCTATCCGAAGCCAGCCAAGATCCTCAAGTACGCCCAACTGGCCAGTCTCCTTGTAGGGGAGAAGCGATGCTCAGTGAAGCAGGCTCCAGTGGTGGCCGGAGGGCTCGTGTACATGAGCATGTTTCGCCGACCGCTCGTAGGTTCGCTCAATGCCTTGTGGAAGTTCATCGAGTCGTTCAAGGGCTATCCAGTTATCCAACAGATTCCCAGTGAGGTCAAGCTGGAAGTGGCTCGCTTCGTGTGTCTTATCCCCTTGGCCCAGATGGACTTTAGACTGGACATCAGCCCCGAGGTCACTGCAAGCGATGCCTCCACTACAGGGGGGAGGACTCACGGTAAGCACAGGCTAACAGGTTTCGGGCAAGCAGCGGCAGTGGCATCCATTCGCGGAGACCTACCTGAACCTTCCGATGTCTGCGCGGTTCTCACGGTGGGTCTCTTTGATGGTATAGGGGCCCTCGGAGTGGCGGCTGACGCCTGCCAGCTTCCAGTTTTAGGTCACATCAGCGTGGAGGTCAAGAAGGAGGCCAGTCGAACACTTGAGAGCAAGTTACCCTCCACAGTCTTCGTTGAAGCCGGGGTTGAAGCGGCGGATGATGAGATGGTTAGAAGTTGGGCATGCCGTTTCTCTCAGGCAGCAGTGGTGATCCTATAGGAGCTGGCCCGCCTTGCCAGGGCGTGAGTGGACTGAACAGTGAAAGGAGAGGAGCTTTGAGAGACCATCGGAGCTGCTTGTTCAGCCATGTTTGGCGCATCAAGGAACTCCTGAAGAAGCACTTTGTCTGGGCGCAGGTAAGGTATCTCACTGAGAATGTTGCCTCGATGGACGATTCCGATCGCTCAGCCATGACGGATCCTTCAATGATCGATGCTGCCGGAGTATCGTTGGCTCGACGACCAAGGCTGTACTGGTTTGACTGGGTCCTACTAGGGGAGGGGCTGCGCATCTGGCCGTATAAAGGCAAAGGGCCCAGTGCTTTCCGTGAAGTGGAGCTCAGCAGTGAGCTGGATCCGAAGGAGTACCTGCAACAGGGCAGCACAAAGGCAAGCGCAGAGTTGTTTCCTACGTTCACCACCTCGAGACCCAGGAGCCACCCAGGTAGGAGGCCAGCAGGACTAGAGCGGCTCACGCCAGAGGAGAGGCAAGACTGGGAGGATGATGCCTATCGGTTCCCACTATACCAGTATCAGAGGAAATTGTCCATCACCGACTCGAATGGCCGACATCGTCTTCCCAATATCCGAGAACGGGAAACCATCATGGGGTTTCCAAAGGACTATTCCCTCCAGTGCATGAGCAAGCAGTTTCATGGGCAGCCGAAGCATGAGGACGAACGGAAGAGCCTCATAGGTAATTCATGGAATGTCACGGTAGTGACATGGCTGCTGGCCCAATTGGGCTACCAACTGGGTCTCTGTCCACTTCTTACACCACAGCAAGCAGTTCAGGCTACAGCCCCCGGTCGGTCAGCAGCCCTCAGCGGTCTCCTACAACGTCAAGCCATGAGGAAGATGCCCAAAGGGCCCGTGCAAGGGGAGTATGACCTCGTGTCGAAACTCCTAAACTTGGTCAGCCTGAAAGGTGAGGATATCATGGTTCAGGCACCTACAGGGGAGACCCTTCGGTACCATCGTCTTCGAGCGAGTCTCCCAGCCTCATTGTGGACCTGGAAAACTGTCATGGGCTGGCCTTGGCGAGGCAGTCCGGAACATATCAACGTTCTAGAGTTGCGAGCGGTACTTACCTCTTTGAGATGGCGCATTGTCAAGAAGCATGCCATCCGATCAAAATTTGTGCACATGATCGATAGTTTGGTGTGCCTCCATTCGCTCTCTCGCGGCCAAGCAGCAGCCGCAAACTTCGTCGTACCATGAGTCGTGTGAACGCTTTGCTCCTGGCCAGTGGCTCCCATGCCGTACGGGCGTATGTCCATACGGGGGACAACCCTGCGGACCGGCCTTCCCGGAGGCCGGTGAAGAAGAAATGGTAGGACGCAAAGCTGCCCATCTTGAGGGCAGGGACAAAGCCACACGACAACAACAACGACGAATACTTGGCCCGTTGAGGAATCTCACTGTACAACCAGCCACTCGTGAACATTACGATCGCGCACTCGAAAAGTTCCGACAGTTTCTAAAGGAAGAGAACCGTCAATTCCCTCGTGATCCAGGTCCCCTTGATCATTGCAGAGCCAGTACATCGAGGTGCTATGGGAAGGAGGCGAGGGCCGAGCCCTAGCAGCGGATACGATTGCCTCAGTACAAGACCATCTTCCAGCAGTTAAAAAGGCAAATTAGCAGCATCGTGGAGATTGATGAAAACTTGGGCAACCAACGAGATACCGAACCGGGCTCCGCCGCTTCCTCTCGAAGCCCTGGAAATGACGATAGGCCAGAGCCTGTTTCAAAAGGATGATCTTTTTGCCCTTTCGCTCATGCTCGCCTTTCATGGACTCCTAAGAACAGGGGAGTTGCTGGGGGTTCACAAAGCTCATTGCCAACAATCAGGTCCACGCAGTGTCGCGGTCCTGTCCCTGGGGTTAACTAAAGGGGGCAAAAGGCAAGGAGCAGCGGAGAGCATCACGATCAGAGAGGAAGACACCCTTCGTAGACTGTGGCAGTGGAAGAATAATCACCACACTCCCGTAGCATGTTGTGTGAGGCCCCACACGCTTGGCGTCAGAAGTTTGCCGCTTGCTTGGAAGCCTGCGGTCTCAGTGACCACCAGTTTCGCCCCTACAGTCTAAGACGAGGGGGGGCCACCTGCTACTTTTCAAGATACGGTTCACTAGACTGGCAGGCTGCAAAGACGGCCAGGGTGTACATAAACGAAGGACTTGCCACTTTAGCCGAATTGCGACTACGTACCAACTCTCAAGCACAGGCGTACAAGCGCCAGTACACGAGATCCAAGAACTTAGAGCTCCAACCCCTTGAGCGTGCCCAGAAGGGCAGGCCAGGGGAAAATGGAAAGAGAAAGAAGTCTCGAAGAAAGAAGGGCAAGAAATAGCCCATTTTTCCCGAATTTGAACCGCCGGCGGTATAAAAATGCACAGGATAAGGGATGAGCAGGGTAGTGGCCTGGACGTACCCCGGACTGGC
>CAXAMN010004114.1:290684-331698 GCA_963970005.1 Durusdinium trenchii
CTACAAAGTCGCCAGTTCTCATCTTCCAGCTCCCCAGAGACTCCGCGCGCTCAAGTTGTACTACAAAGTCGCCAGTTCTCAGCTTCCAGCTCCACAGATTGCTCCGCGTACTGAAGTAGCACTAGAAAGTCGCCAGTGCCTGCATTTCGCGCACTCGACACGCACGATCTCCGCAGAGGGTTGCGCGCGCACCGGACAAATCGCACTCTCACCTGCATTTCGCGCACTCGACACGCACGATCTCCGCAGAGGGTTGCGCGGGCACCCGGCGAATCGCGCTCTCGCCTGCATTTCGCGCACTCGACACGCACGATCTCCGCAGAGGGTTGCGCGCGCACCCGGCAAATCGCACTCTCGCCTGCATTTCGCGCACTCGACACGCACGATCTCCGCAGAGGGTTGCGCGCGCAGCCGGCAAATCGCACTCTCGCCTGCATTTCGCGCACTCGACGCGCACGATCTCCGCAGAGGGTTGCACTTTCGGTTGACGCTGTTCGTCCCGCCCTCCGCCTTTAAGAGAGAATTTATAAAGTGGGGAAATGTTTTTTCATTAGGACATCTCCCGTGCTAGTTTTCCATACTCACACTTGCCTACTCATTGCACGCTTGCATGCTCAAAGCATGCTTGCGTACCCATCACTTGTATACTTACACTGCGCGCTTGCCGAGTGTCAGTGTGTCTGTGTAAGTGTCAATGTCGAAGTGTCAGTGTATGTAGTGCGAATGTGGTGGAAGTGTCAGTGTGTAAGTGTAAGTGTCGAAGTGTCAGTGTTCAAGGGATTTTCCGGAAGAACCCTTCGCAATGCTTTCGGGAACAAGATACTTTCTTGGCAGAGATCTGTTTGATCCAACACCATATTTACAGCTGCAAGAAAATAGGCGTACACAAATTGTATAGAAGTCCAAACCGTCAATCATAGAATGTCAGAGATCTTGCCTTTATATATATATATGTATATACACACATATATGTCAGCCCATACTACCAGGACCGGTACAAACGTAATGAAACTATGAACAAACAGGGGGCATTAAGCCGCCAGAGAGACCAGATTGCCCAAAAACATCCACAATTCAACCCACCACCAGACACAAATGCTAAGAGATAGGGGAATCCATCCAAAGACAGGTTTATTTAGCGGAAAGGGGGTGGGGCCCAAGCTGTAATCTTCCACGGTGATCCATCCAAAGCATGTCCATACATGTCTCCAAGCCACTCGCAATGTAGGTTGGGGGAGGTGATTTTGTATATTTGCGTTTAAGGTTAGTTTTTCAAAACATAGTCCCACAGGGGGTAGGATTACCATGTTATATCTATAAAATGGGTAGCAGTAAGACCCCCTAGCAGAATTGCCATGGGTATGGGATTGGCATGTGAGCGGGTGTTGTTTGGAGGGGCTGGAATCGCAAAACTGCTTGGCAGGGCTGCGTGATGTGTGTGCTCCGATGGATGTTCCCGCTTGACTTTTGGAGGAAGTCTCGTACGAAACGCTCGCTTTGCAGACTTTGACATGTGAGTTTTTGAGGAAGTCTCGTACGAAACGCTCATTTTGGAGACTTTACGTGTGACTGTTGGAGGAAGTCTCGTACGAAACGCTTGTAGTGTGTGGGCAGATCGTGTGGCGACACGACGTTCGTGATGTCGCAGTGCCACCGTGCCACTGGGGAGCGCGAAACACGCTGGTGTAAACGCGGTGTGTCGCTGGTGAGCGGGATGATTAGTGGTGCTTGTATCATGTGATATGTTTGCTTCTAGTGTGTGGGTAGACCATGTGGCGAAATTACTTTCGCGATGTCGCAGTGCCATGCGGATTTGCCTTGGCAGGTGTGTGGGCAGACCGCGCGGCAAAATTTCGTTCGTGATGTCGCAGTGCCATTGGGATTTGCGCAGCCTTGGTGGGAAGTGTGTTTGCGCGGCGTCGTGCCACCGGGAAGCGCGAAGCATGCTGGTGTAAACGCGGCGTGTCGCTGGCGAACGCGATGATTGGTGGTATCAAGAGTGCCCCAAAAGAGCGCCCGCAAGAGCTTCCTACGAGAGTGACCCACAAGAGTGTCCTACAAGAGTGTCCCACAAGAGTGCCCTACAAGAGTGTCCCACAAGAGTGTCCCACAAGAGCGTCCCACAAGAGTGTCCTATAAGACTGTCTCGCAAGAGTGTCCCACAAGAGTGCCCCAGATAGAGTGCCCCACAAGAGTGTCCCACAAGAGCGTCCCGTACGAGTGTCCCACAAGAGTGTCCCGCGACAGTGTCCCAGAAAAGTGTTGCAAAAGAGTGTCCTGTAAGAGTGACCCACAAGAGTGTCCTACAAGAGTGTCTCACACGAGTGTCCCACAAGAGTGTCCGACAAGAGTGCCCCATAAGAGTGACCCACAAGAGTGTCCTATAAGAGTGGCCCACAAGAGTGTCCTACAAGAGTGTCCCGTAAGAGTGTCCGACAAGAGTGTCCTACAAGAGTGTCCCACAAGAGTGTCCCAAAAGAGTGTCCGACAAGAGTGTCCTACAAGAGTGTCCCACGAGAGTGCCCCACAAGAGTGTCCTGTAAGAGTGACCCACAAGACTGTCCTACAAGAGTGTCTCACAAGAGTGTCCCACAAGAGTGTCCGACAAGAGTGTCCGATGAGTGACCCACAAGAGTGCCCCATAAGAGTGTCCTATAAGAGTGCCCCACAAGAGTGTCCTACAAGAGTGTCCCGTAAGAGTGGCTCACAAGAGTGCCCTACAAGAGTGTCCCACAAGAGTGTCTCGTAAGGGTGTGCCACAAGAGTTTCCTACACGAGTGACCCACAACAGTGTCCTGCAAGAGTGACCCACAAGAGTGTCCTACAAGAGTGCCCCGCAAGAGTGTCCTCCAAGAGTGTCCCACGAGAGTGTCCCACAAGAGTGTCCTATAAGACTGTCCCACAAGAGTGTCCTACAAGAGTGTCCCACAAGAGTTTCCTAACAAGAGTGTCCCGTAAGAGTGTCCCACAAGAGTGTCCTACAAGACTGCCCCGTAAGAGTGACCCACAAGAGTGTCCTCACAAGAGAGTCCCGTAAGAGTGGCCCACAAGAGTTTCCTACACGAGTGAGCCACAAGAGTGTCCCCAAAAGAGTGCCCCGCAAGAGCTTCCTACAAGAGTGACCCACGAGTGACCCACAAGAGTGTCCTACAAGAGAGTCGCACGAGAGTGGCCTACAAGAGTGCCCCACAAGAGTGTCCCACAAGAGTGTCCCAAAACATTGCCCCACAGAGTGGCCCACAAGAGTGTCCCACAAGAGTGTCCTACAAGAGTGTCATTTGGACATATGTAGCTTTGCGTTGGGGCTCGCGGGCTCCATCTTGTTTCATTAGTTGCCGTAGGCCTCGAAGTTGTGATGGCAACCGGGTGTAAATGTCTTGAACCCTTGCGGAATTGTAGTGGCAGATGGACAGAGATGAAAATGGAGGAATGGACAAAAAAGAGGCTGCAGAAAAGAGAAATGCAGCCGATCGTGAAATCTGCAAAGCAATTCTTGCCAAGCATTCTGTGTTGGCGTGAGAAACCTGAGGAACTCTTTCATTTTGCATCTCCCATCCCTGCAATCACACTGCATACTGCATTCCTTTGTGGGGCGCACACTTAGCAAGGGATGCATCTCACGATGCCGGTTCAGAGTAAGCCGGAAATCAAATAATACAGTGAAACGGTGAGAATGCGTAGCCAACCTGGATGCTCCGAACCGAACTTCAAACATGGCCGAGAACAACATGTGTGTGATGGAAGTGTCCTTGGATCATAGACAAACGGCTCCAGCTTCGTTGGATCGGGCCAAGCCAAAGTTCCTCAATCCCCCTGCCATTCTACACGGAAGATCGCGAAAGTGTTCTAACGAAATGGAGAAAACGCTGCGCGCCAGGGTAAGCGAGTTTTGAGTCTCTTGGACAATCGGCTTAAAACACACACTTTGATTGAAAGTTCCGTTGGGGGGGAACATAAATTTCAGTGTGACTCTAGAGGTATTACTGCAGAACCGAAAGGTGACAAGTCAGTTCACTTGAAGGTGTTTTATCAAAATTGGTCAGCAGCTGAGAACACACGCGCGTGACCATGAGAGGTAGGTTCCATAATGGAGCGAGACAAGTGAATCGCTCTAAGTAGATTAAAAAGAAATAAAGCCTCCTGTTTTTCAAGTAGAGTCGATCAAAAAGGGAAAGGTAACCTCCTGTTGAGCTAGGGAGCGAGACTGACGAATCGCTCCATTAGAGTAGAAAAGGACAGGGAGCCGACAGACAAGTCTGCCGACGAACCCTGCCTCGGGCGAGACATAAGAATCACCCACTTATACTAGAGCAGGTTCATGAGACTGGCCAAGTCCCATATCCCGCGATATCACCGCAAGGTTGGCGCGATTGACCCCCTGCTTGAGATTCGTTACGACAAACGGAAAAAGAATGAAGTCTCCTGGGGACGGGGTGTGACACACACTTATTGACATGCGTACTGACTCGAATGCCGGCAACTAGGTAACCAAGCGCCTAATAGGTCAGGTAAGTGAAAACCGGTGATTCCAAAAAACCTCCAAGGCCTCTAAAGACGACTCCTGAAGTCGAATCGCCGCTGCGTTAGACGCTTACTGCATTAGCCGCTTACTGCAAAACACAGGAGTGGAACGGCTTGTCCATTGCGTAGGTTTTGCTCAAAGCAGGTACGTCAATCCGGCGTCCCACAACACTGGCGTCTTCGTTGGCGCCAGTCCAGAGTGCATCCCTGGCACCCCCTGCTGAAGAACGAGAAACCGTAAAACAATCCAATTCAAAATCCCTGTGAGTCCAAGGGGTACACACACACACACGCCTCCCCAAAGGGACGCAAAAACTAAGTGACGAACAAATGCGCATGTGCGCGCGCAGCGTGGACAAAAAGATGAAGACATGAGAAAGAGGACAAACGGGACAAAAATGTGCGCGGTTGCAATGAAAAGTGCACAGGGACAAACAGCCAAACCTCGTGTGTGACCTGAAACCTCAGAACCTGGGCGACCTGAAACCTAAGTGCGCAGTAGATGCGCGCGTACAGACTAAGGCCCGGACCGATGCGCGCGCAAGAGAAAGAAAGGGAGTGAGATGACAGGACATGAAGCAAGGAAAGACATGAAACAAAAGGATGAAAGAAAGTGTGGGAAAAGGGAAAAGGATGAAAAAGGAAACCAATGGAGGGGCCGGGAACCAATGAAGCCAGACCTCATTACAACGACCTAGGAAGACCTGCCTCGTTTGCACCTAAGGTTACGACAAGGGAGAAGAAATACGTTTGGTGACTTGCATGTCTGCCGAGCAAAAAGTGCAAACCGAATGGCAAATTGGGGAGAGTGCCAAAAACCTGAGCAGCCACCGAACAAGCCTGTAGAAAAAGAGAGAAAGAGCGAAGGAAGATGGCAAGAGAGAAAAAGAGGTCTAGTGACTTGCATGTCTGCCGTGCAAAAAGTGCCAACTGAATGGCGAATTAGGGAAGTGTGTCAAATACTTGAATAGCCACCTGACAAGCCTGTAGGAAAAAGAGAGAGAGAGAAACAAAGAAAGAGCAAAAGAAGGTTGCAAGAGAGAAAAAATAGGTGTAGTGACTTGCATGTACGTGCCAACGGAATGGCAAATTAGGGGAGCGCGTCAAAGACCTGAATAGCCGCCTAACAATGCCTGTAGAAAAAGAGAGAAAGAGCAAAAAAAGATGGCAAGAGAGAAAAATAGGGTAGTGACATCCGTGACTGGAAAACTCATGTAACGCGCAACATTCTGAGGTCAAGTGCTCCAGTGAGTAATCTCGTGAGTCCGGCGGCATCGTGTTCAGTTGTTCCTGAAAGTCGATTGAGCTGTTAGTGGCAAACCACTTCGGACTGGCATCAGCGTCCCTTGCGGGGATCGCATTGCATACCCGAGTGGGAAGATGCAGCAGAACACACTTTGATTGAATCATTGAAAGTTCCGGCGAGGGAACATAAGTTTCAGTGTGACGGCAGTTAAGCGGAGCGCTTGACTCTAGTCTAGAGGTATTACTGCAGAACCGAAAGTTGACAAGTCAGTTCACTTGAAGGTGTTTAACAAAATTGGTCAGCAGCTGAGAACACATGCGTGAGACCGTAGTGAGGTAGGTTCCATAATAGAGCGTGAGCGAGACAAGTGAATCGCTCTAAGTAAGTTAAAACAGGTTAAAAAAGCACGACCGGGACACCATGCGTAGCGTTTGGTACTTTCCATCAGGTGCGCAAGGCATCCAAGGTCGCACTTTCAGCGGATTGAGTTTTACCAGTAGGCTGACTCTCTGCTCTCTTTTCTGCGCTAGTTGAGCCAGAACTGCGCTGCGTTCCTTTATTTCACTTGCGTGTTCAGTAGCGAGGGTTCTCGTTTAATTCTGGGGGTCTGGGTCTGGGGGCAGAGCCTTGACCCGTTGTCTCAGCGTTCGCAACCGTCCGCAACCGCTTGCAGCCACCCGCGGTAGGGCGTAAGGCGCTGCCATTGGGGGAAGGTTTTGGAGAGGGTTTTGGATGGAAGCGTGACGCGTCAGATTCGTGTGAAATAGAGAGGAAACGTGTGGAAACGTAAGATGTTGAAGCGTGGAGGATGATTTCACTGCGCAGGCATAGCGTTTTGTGAGATCCGCAGTTTCTGCGCAGTGGGATTTGGAGGGTGGTGTTTTTGGGGTGTTGGGTGTGGCTGTGACCTTGGGTTTTCGTGTCAAGTCTCATCTGACATGACGTTTTGATGGTTGGGAGTGTGCTCAGAACGTGCTTCCGCTTGACTTGTGGAGGAAGTCTCGTACGAAATGCTCGCTTTGGAAACTTTGACACGTGACTTTTGGAGGAGGTCTCGCGCGAAAGGCTCGTTTTGGAGACTTGACGTGTGACTTTTGAAGAAAGTCTCGTACGAAACGCTTGTTTTGCAGACTTCAAGCGTGAGTTTTTGAGGAAGTCTCGCGCGAAACGCTCGTTTTGGAGACTTGGCGAGTGAATTTTGGAAATTCGAAGTCTCGTGCAAAATGCTCGTTTTGGAGGCTTGACGTGTGACTTTGGGGGAAGTCTCGCGCGAAAGGCTCGTTCTGGAGACGTGACGGTTAACTTTTGGAGACTTTAGTAGTCTCCCACAGGAGCGTGCTAGAGAGTTGCACAAGAGTGCCCTGCAAGAGTGTCCCACAAGAGTGTCCCGTAAGAGTGTCCCACAAGAGTTTCCTACAAGAGTGACCCGCAAGAGTGTCCGACAAGAGTGTCCTACAAGAGTGCCCCACAAGAGTGTCCTACAAGAGTGTCCCGCAAGAGTGAGTGTCCCACAAGGGCGTCCCGCTAGAGTGTCCCACAAGAATGTCCTACAAGAGTGTCCTACAAGAGTGTCCCACAAGAGTGTCCAACAAGAGTGTTTCGCAAGAGTGTCCCACAAGAGTGAGTGTCACACAAGGTGTCCCACAAGAGTGCACAAGAGTGTCCCACAAAGGTTTCCGAAAAGAATGTGTCCCACAAGAGAGTCCCACAAAAGTGTCTCCTTCAAGAGTGTGAAAAATTGTTTGGGCGCTTGTTTTCGAGTACGCGTTTGCATTCGGGCTTGTGGGTTCCATCTTGTTTGTTTGTTTGTTTCTACCTGACCAGCGATGCGCGGCGCCGTCCGCAATGCACGCATAAATTGAAAAAATTGTCTTTTTGGAACCATATCATGGTGGAAGGAAATTTTAGGGAGACACATTGGAGGAAGGGATCACTACTTGAGCTCGATCAATTTTGGCTCAAGCGGTGATCCCTTCCTCTGGCATGCCTTTGCTTTTTCGGAAGGGCAATAGCTTTACCAGAGACGCTTAGCGGAGCTTGTGGAAGGGGCAAGAGCGCTATCAGCGACTCTTCGCGGAGCTTGCGGAAGGGGCAACAGCGCTTTCAGTGACGCTTAGCGGAGGTGCTGTTTGCTTGTTGCAAACTCCTCCAATTCCTGTCAGTTTGATCGTCAAGTCATTCTTGCAAGGTTTACGCGGGCCTCCGCCCACTACCTGGTTGGTCTGAGAGCTTCCCTGGGGTGATGGCAAGATCGCTGATGCCACGGCCACCGAACTGGCCGCTCTCACAAATCTGAATGAGATTCGGGCTTGGACTGGGTTGCAGGACCCTCCGTGGAATGCCTCGTCGGCTTGTTTGGGCGACGTCAATTCCATCCGCATCTTCGCAACGCTGCCGAGGGTGACTTTGGCAGACGCAGTGAGCCGCTCGCGGATTCCTACCACCGCGGGCCAACCTGATCGTTCTTGACTGCGGTGGAGATTATCCAGGCTCGAGTGGCTAGACAGGCTTTCAGCCTTCAGGATGTAGATCCTTTGGTGCCCGTGGAGCCACCTGCAATTCCAGGAGCCGTGGCTGCACGAGCAGGAGATCAGCAGAAGAAGAAAGTCAAGATGAGCGCGGCTGTGGATCAGCTGGATGAAACAGAGGTTGAGCTGATCTCTCCGTCCGAGTTATTGTTGCTATCTTGAGGCTGTAGGTGCTGACCCTTTACCTGAAGCTGACCCAATTCCAGAACAGGTCACGGCAGTTCAGGCGAAGGTGTTGAACAGAGGCGAGCCGCCTTACGCTGATTTTAGCGTACTTATGCCCTATGGCAGGAGGTCTCAGAAGCACATGAAAGCTCGCAATTTCAACCTTCAACCTGATGCGTTTTGGAAGACCGCTGAGATCCGACCTCCGACGTTTGAGGCATGGCAACAGCGTTGGCGGGTTTACCGCACCATCTTGTTGATGATCAAGCGCCCAGCCAACACGACCACAGGGACACCAGAGCGCCCCATCATGACTGCGGCGGCCTTGGAGGAGTATGTCACCAGGATCTCAGACCTCAATGCAGAGTTTCCTGAAGCTTGGCATTTGTTGCTTCAGGCGGAGGATCGCTGCCGGGGTGAGATTCAGAAGGGGGTTGACACGTGCTCGTGTGGAAGGGCGCCTGCCTATGAACTTGACGTATGAAGAGGATCGACCATGGGTTGGTGTCCGCTGCCAGGAACCAAGAGTATACCGGGATCGTGCAGTGATTCGCCCAGCCCAAACCTTCATCGCTCGCGGAGGAAAACCCATGTCTAGGCGTGAGGCCGAAGAGTCAACGTATGGGGATGCCACGATGCCTCCTCATCCGCCGCAGCAAATAGACCGCCAGGTCAGGGTCAATTCAAGGCAGCTCGAAAGAGGCAGAGGGAGAAGCAGTTTGGAGAAAGAGGCCAAGTCCCAGAAGTTTGCAGATGCTCCGTGGAATCGGCGCAAGCAGACTTCGGCAAAAGGGGCTGGAGGCAAAGATTGAGAATTAAAGGGTAGGGCCGCGGTTGGCTTATAGTGGTCTCTGTGGGGCGTATATCACGCCTATGTTGGCCTTAGTGGAGCTCATATTGAGCAAAGTGAATCTATCTGTCGCGCATCTTGGCCCTAGGTTGGGCCAAGTTGGGCCCATGTGGTCTATGTTGGGCACATCTTGAGCCCATGTTGAGCCTATGTTGGGCCTACGTTAGCCTATGTTAGGCCTGTGTTGGCATACGTTGGCCTAGGTTGGGCCTATGTTGGGCCTAAGTTGGCGCATGTGGGCCCCATGTTGGCCTATGTTGGCCCTAAGTTGAGCCATCTTGGAGGCTATGTTGGGGATATGTTGGCTATCTTGGGCCTATGTTGAAGATATGTTTGGCAATTTAAGTCGCCTGGAGGCCTCTACCCACGAAATCTCGATTATGCCTGTCCGCCCGGCGCGCATTACCGACACCACCCTTGAAAAACCCAGCGCTTTTGCATTTCTCCATCTTCGCCGCGTCGTACTTCGATATGCGCAATAAACCCTGTAAAACACAGTTTTTTCCCGAATGCATAGCGAAGGGTTCTCGTTTAACTCTTGGGGGTCTGGGGGTAGAGCCTTGTTCGCGACCCGTTGCTTCTATGTTCGCAACCGTCCGCAACCGTTCGCAACCGTCCGCAACCGTCCACAGTAGAGCGCTAAGGCGCTGCCACTGGGGGAAGCTTTTGCAAGTGACCAGGCATGGATGTGTCACGTGTCAGTTTGCGCCGCGAGTCCATTGTGATTTGCATGAAAAAGACATGTCGCGCAAGCAACGTGATGCGTCTTGCTGCACAGGCGCAGCGTTTGGTGAGATCTGCAGACTGCTGCGCAGTTCCATTGGGATTAGCGTTTGGAGAGTCGTGTTTTTGGGGTGTTGGGTGTGGCCGCGCCATTGGGATTTGCGTTTCAGGGTGTGGCATCGAAGCTCTGTTTTCGTGACAAGTCTCAGCTGAAATGCCGATTTTGGTGGATGGGAGTGTGCTCAGAACGGGTCGAAATCATTCCAAACGTGTGGTGTGGTGCAAATTTTGTTGAAGCTCACATGAGATGACATTAGACATTGTTACTTTTCGTGGCAGGCACAGGACTTTGTGCGGGTTTTGAGGTGTGGAAGTGCGATTTTCGTGGCAGGCGCAGGGAATCGTGAGGTTGCGATGTGTGACGGAGGTGACATTTCGTGGCAGGCGCAGTACTTTGTGCGCGTTAGACGTGTGGCCGCGGAAAGATTCGTGGCAGGCGTAGGGAATCGGGAGGTTGTGAGTTGTGGCAGAGGTGAATGTCGCTGTCACATTGGGATTGGCGTGTGAGCGGGTGTCGTTTGCAGGGGCTGGAATCGCGAAACTGCTTGGCAGGGCTGCGTGATGTGTGTGCTCCGATGGGTGTTTCCGCTGGACTTTTGGAGGAAGTCTCGTGCGAAACGTTCGTTTTGCAGACTTTGACATGTGAGTTTTTGAGGAAGTCTCGTACGAAACGCTCGTTTTGGGGACTTGACATGTGACTTTTGGAGGAAGTCTCGTACGAAACGCTCGTTTTGACTCCTGCGTTCCAACTGTGCATCGATTGTCGCGCAGGTGAAGTAGTAGACACATATCAACGTCGCGTCCCTTTTTCCGGCAGTTGCGGATCCCGTCGTCTAAGCGATGACGTCGCAGTTTCGTCCCGAACAGTCTCGACGGAGGACCCGCGACACAAACTAGTCTCGGTGTGCTGCGCTGAAGTCTCTCTGCCATTCCGCGCGCAAACCTTCCAGGTGCCACAACGCTTCCAAGACATAGGGTCGATTGCGCCAAGGACGCAATGCTGGGAGTGTGGGGGGTTGAGAGGGAGATCTGCGGTGTTTCGTACGAGACTTCCTCCACAAATGAAGCACTAATTCTCCAAGACCAACGTTTGCTACAAGAGTTCCTCCAACAATGAAGCGCCAAGTCTCCAAAACGAGCGTTGCGCGCGACACTTCCTCCAAAAGTGGAGCGCGACCAATCCACAACGCATTCTCGTCTGCATTTCGCGCCCTCGACGCGCACCAGCTTCTCAGAGGATTGCCCCGGACCGGGCCAAAACCACATCGCACTTATGAGTAAGCAAAGTAGCTAAAATTTGTCGGGTGGTCGGGACACATGACTCAGCTGCAGGGGCGCCAGAGCAGCCGCGAGAGATGACTCATCCGCGCACTCAAGTCGTCAGTTCTCAGCTTCCAGTTCCACCGCTTGCTCCGCGTACTAAAGTTGTTCTACAACGTCGCCAGTTCTCATCTTCCAGCTCGCCAGATACTCCGCGTACTAAAGTTGTACTAGAAAGTCGCCAGTTCTCATCTTCCAGCTCCCCACATACTCCGCGCACTCAAGTTGTATTACAAAGTCGTCAGTTCTCAGCTTCCAGCTCCACAGCTTGCTCCGCGTACTAAAGTTGTACTACAAAGTCGCCAGTTCTCATCTTCCAGCTCCCCAGAGACTCCACGTACTAAAGTTCTACTAGACAATCACCAGTTCTCATCTTCCAGCTCCCCAGATACTCCGCGCACTAAAGTTGTACTACAAAGTCGCCAGTTCTCATCTTCCAGCTCCCCAGATACTCCGCGCACTAAAGTTGTACTAGAAAGTCGCCAGTTCTCATCTTCCAGCTCCCCAATCGCACTCTCGCCTGCATTTCCGGGCACTCGACACGCACGATCTCCGCAGAGGGTTGCGCCGGACAGACGCAAATCGCACTCTCGCCTGCATTTCGCGCACTCGACACGCACGATCTCCGCAGAGGGTTGCGCCGGACCGGGTCAAATCGCACTCTCGCCTGCGTTTCGCGCACTCGACACGCACGATCTCCGCAGAGGGTTGCGCCGGACAAAACCAAATCGCACTCTCGCCTGCATTTCCCGCATCCGACATGCAGGATCTCCGCAGCAGAGGGTTGCCTGCGCCAGAGACAAATCGCACTCTCGCCTGCATTTCACGCACTCGACACGCACGATCTCCGCAGAGGGTTGCCCACGGCAGAGACAAATCGCACTCTCGCCTGCATTTCGCGCACTCGACACGCACGATCTCCGCAGAGGGTTGCCCGCGGCAGAGGCAAATCGCACTCTCGCCTGCATTTCGCGCACTCGACACGCGCGATCTCCGCAGAGGGCTGCGTTTCGTGGCGGTCCGGCGGCACTGCCCCCGGCCTTAAGAGAGAAAGTTAAGAAGAGCGAGAGGTGAGGATGTGAGATGTAGATATGAGGATGTGAAGATGAGCAGAGATGTAGATACGAGGATGTGCAGATGTGAAGATGAGCAGAGATAGAGGTGACAACGTGATTGTACAGAACTGAAGATACGAAGAACCCTTCGCAGACGCTCTCGGGAAAAAACCTCTGCACTTTCCCACATGTTGGAAATCCCTGCTTGAAATGTGACCACCAATATTCGGAAAATGCTTGCGAATCCAATTTAAGGGAGGAAGGGTGGGAGGTCGATGTGTTGAACCGGATTTCTTGGAACCATTTCATGGTGGAAGGAAATTTTAGGGAGACACATTGGAGGAAGGGATCACTACTTGAGCTCGATCAATTTTGGCTCAAGTGCTGATCCCGGCATGCCTTTGCTTTTTCCCCACCCACCCGACCCTGGTTAGTTGCCAGGGAAGGGTATGGGCTGTGGGACCTGGTAGGATCTGCCTTAGTTGGGCAGGTTCAGGTATCAGGATATCCCTGCTTGAAATGTGACCACCAATATTCGGAAAATGCTACCTTTCCAGGCATCAGGTGTCCTTGTTTTGCCAAACTGCCTTGCTGTGGTGTCTCAACTCGATTGCCAGCTTTGGACAGCCAACTCTTTACCAAGTTTTGACCACTGAAAAATTGATTATTTTGATTTCCACTTGGTCACGTGCTGAAAGTGAGTGAGGCAGTCATGGTTTCACCCTTTTTCTTTGTTTTGTTTTACTTTCAGGAAAGCGTGTCTTCTGGACTGTTTCTCGTTTACCCTCTCTGTATTGTACTTAATGTGTTTCTTGTGATGCGTGGCACTGACTGTTTTTAAGTTGGTGTTTGTTTCCCTGCAGAAGCGGCGCCTTTTTTACGCTCTTACGCCTTCCTGTTTTAGTCTCCCTGCGGAAACAGCCAAAACAAGGATTGAAACGAACGGACAAAAACAGAAACGAAAAAGGACTCGATAATGCCCGCAACAGTTCTCCAGAACAGCGAGTACGTAAATAAGACCACGTTACATCAGCATTGTTTTTGTTGTGCAATCTCTGCTGAAAGGATCACAGCCCTCCTGGCAAATTGATTGTAAAAACGATCCTGTGATTCACGTGCGCAGACATACATGTGCCTGCACACACTATATGCACCACACACGACCAACCACACCACAATGGCCCACCACCCACCGCCATGCAACACCACCGCTTTGCACTCGCAAACTGTGTGGTGTTTGTTGCCGTCGGCCGATATGGACAGGCTGAATTTGTTGGTTTGAAAAGCATTGAAGTTGGGTGTGTGCTCCTCAGATGCCCGTGGTGCCCAATTTTTAGATGCTGTCCGCGATTTGTTTTGTTTGCTGAGATGGTGGCGTGGTTGGGAGAACCAGGACCTGTTTGGGTCACTAGACCTTCGTTCACTTGTGTTCATTCCTGCTAGGAGCTCGCAAGCCGTAGGACCAGCTGGGCAAGAATCTGAGCACTGCAAACGTGGAGAGTTGGTTCGAATAAATTTGCACATGTTTTGCATATTGCATATCATATCTCACGCATTCGATTAAAAGCTCCTGGCAGGCCTCAGGGGGATAGCGGAGATAGAGGCATGGGGTTGAAATCGAGCAGTGAGCAGCACGCCGCTTTCAGTGACATTGTGACATTTAGCCTGTTGTTGATCTTCACCCAAGTTCAACAAACACAAGGACAAAACATGCTCTAACACCCCCAAGTGTTTCTACCATGGCTTTGCGGTGTCCTCCAAGCCTCTTTCACAAGGTGACCCTGGCCAACCTGGGCCGCCTGGCCCCAAAGGACAGCAAGGGGACAAAGGCCACAGCCTGAGAATCTGAGTTCTGACGATGTAGTTATATATATATATACATAATATATATATATACAATTAGCTGAGCAATTGAATTGCGGTAAGTCTCGCAGCCTTTGAAGACGCGGTATTCGAGTCAATACATTTATGAAAGGTGTCATAACATTTATATGCGTGAACCTTGAATGCATGTTTCAGCTTGAGGTGCTCAGGGCGAACAGGGCGATGCCGGAGAAGCTGGTGAAGCACCAGAGACTCCAACAGTTCCACCAGGAATACTCAAGTGTCAGTTGCCAGAACTATCACTTTTCTTTGCCCACTCCCACCATCTCCCACCCCATTTTTCGTGAAGACCTTGTCAAGAGAAATCATTCTGGAATGGGACGGGGACTTCATGGTGTTTTACGTTGATTTACCATTCAATGCAAGACAGCCACGGGTCCGTGTCAAAACATGTTGAAGAGTCGGCATCAATGAGCAGTTTGAGGTTTCCGGCCCCGTCAACTGCTTTCAGCTACTTTGCAGATCAGCTGAGCATGCCACAAGCAGGGTTGTATTGAATTGCGTCTTTTGGAGGAGTGGCCAAAACGACCATGGTGGGCATTGCATTCGCCCTTCATTTAGCAGTTCTGGTCACTCCCTCAGTGTGGGAACTTGCCACTAGTTACTGTACTCATTAGTCACCACCAGAGTGCGGTGGTCCAACTACATCGAACTTTGGCCACCCATTCCACGCCTTCCTCAGGGAGCAGTTTTCGCAGCTATCAGCGGGAAGGCGCACCAACTGCAAATGATCGCAACCAACAGTTGAGACAGAGAATTGCACGGCAGCTTTGCTGTTTTGAGCTTGGAATCGAAGCAATTCTAGGTGAGTGGGAAGCCAAAAGCTCCTAGAAAGGGAAACGAAGAAGAAGAAGGAGCAGAAAATCCAGAAGGCGTGTACGAAGACTAAGACATTGCTTGCTTTGAGTTGCAGTATATATTTGCGAAGATGTGCAGTTCTGGAGTCGATTGCAAAGACATTGAGGCGAAGAATATGCTGAAGAGGCTACGGTTGAGGAGATGCCAGAAGAGGTAGAGGAGCAAGAAGAGCAAGCAAGCTGAAGAGCACTCCTGCACCGCGGCGGTCCAAATATCAATCGCCACATTGCTCAGATGGGATGGGCAACACAATTCACATGTCAGAGTGGTCACAGTAGTAGTGGTGGTGGAAGTACCCGTGCTTGCACCGGTACCCGCACGAATTACCAGTGCTGGGGTAGGCTTAAGTCGCATCAACTTGTGTAATGTCGCATCGCGACCGTG
Organism: Durusdinium trenchii; assembly: GCA_963970005.1. Lineage (NCBI taxonomy): Eukaryota > Dinophyceae > Suessiales > Symbiodiniaceae > Durusdinium > Durusdinium trenchii. Next base: position 306,279 of record CAXAMN010004114.1, read on the forward strand.
TCCCTTGGGGATCAAAGGCACTTCACTAAAGCAAATCTACTGATTTTTACTGCTTGCACAACATCATGCCCCCACATTGGGAACCAAAGGAGGCTTAATGAAAAACAGAAAACCCCAAGCAAGTGCCTGCTGCAAATACTGTACCTACTCAGGCATTCTACTTGTAGCAGACTTGTTCTTACGGTACATGTCAGAGTGGTTGTGCGGAATCTGTGAGAATCTCTTGGGAAGCTTGCCATTCCGTTGTTTATTTGGCTCATGTCTTTGGTTGAAGACACCGTTTGCGACAGGGCGTGCGTGAACAAATGCATCAAGCGCCTGCCTGTTTGAGAAGGCCAGCCTTTCAGAGCTGGTGAATACAGAGATGTACCTCAGGAGTCAACAATCCCAGTCAAGCCAAAGATGCACCTTCTTGCAAAGGCTGCCGAGGCCGGAAGTCACGTGCTCCAGGCCATCAGCCGCACACCCGAGTAAAAAGCAAGGGGGAGATCCTTACACGATCTGGTCTTTGCGCTCCTTGTTGCTGGGCCAGGCGGTCCAACAAAGATCGCGCCCTTTGGCCATATTGGTCTGCCAGGAGAGAAGGAGGATGGCCTGAGAAAAAGGGTCAATGATACCTGAGTATGCGACCGTGGGCAGCGCACGTCCCAAAGGAATTCAAGGAATCGAGCAAAAGACTGCTTTGCAGGAACCCAGAGGAGAAACTCTAAGACCCTACGCCGCCCTTTTCCCACGATGCGATTCGCTGGAAAGCTCAAAGAGCTTACAGTGGTTGAGTGGATGCGTGTGGCCATGGGGTTTTTTACATCCCAACACTACCACCCTAGCACCATCTTCAAAATCGCGTGGCCATATGGAAAGAATTCTGATGAGTAGTCCATTTTTGTGTGCTCCAAGTTTAAGAAACCCCTGAAATTCACAGGCGCGGACTCCAAACCAGCCAAACTCCAAACACAGGTTGTTACCACGTAGCCATGGCGATTGAGACAACATGATGTGACTTCACATGCGCTGATGTGATTTCACATGATTTCACCCTTCCACACGTGGCCACGCAGTGACGCTACTTCACACCCACTTATGTGACATAACCCGACCCCGTGAGCGGCGGTATCCCTCATAGGAGTCAAGGTAGGCGTTCTTTTGTTTTTGTCGCGGTCATTGTTCTTTTTTCTTTTCCTGAGCGCCATGATACTGGTGGGCAGTTGGAGGGTTTGGATGTATGGCGATTGCGCCACGATGACTCGTATTTCTTTGCTAGTTTTTCAGAGACGGAAGCGTCGCAGCTTGTATAAGGATAGAAAAATGAGCAGAGAACAGACCGCGCAAATCGCAACGTGCATACATGCATGTGACAAAGTTGCTTTTGATGTTTGTTTTGGTTGTCTCGGCAATTTGCCCGAGCTCCTTCTCTTCTTGCAATGTAACACTGCAATACACCTGACCCAGGAAATAGAGCCTGCTGCAGGGTAACAACAAAGAGAATTAGTCGCACAAGCAAACCTTGATCAATGAGGCAACTTTGCGCAAAACCTTCTCAACGCAAGGGCTCTTTGAGGGTGTGTCAAAGGCGACTTCAGAACCACAGGTCTGATTCCTGACACTACTATCGTGTCACATATATGATCTTTCTTCCGGTGTGTTGAGCGGAGGCACGCCCCCAGTCCCCAGAGCAGCCTGACAGACTCTTAAGGCTACCCAAATGGAGATGGTCCTTGCCTGTCGAGAAAGTTTTTCTGGGTTGCCCTTCCTGCTTGTGTACCCTACCATGAGCGCAAGGCGCTGGGTCAGAGCCAGGGCAGTTTGCATTCTGGGCGCTTTTAGGGTTGCGCAAGCACATGGGCTGGCGTTGCGCCAGTGTCGTCAGAGCCTAAAATTAAGTTTGCCCTAAGAAGGCCCGCCGCCCGAAATATGATCAACAAAGCTCACATGGCGGCGTCCGCGTGCACGTTAGCCAGGCTGGCTTTCTGTTGCGGAAGTCTTGCTTTTGGTGGTCTGACGTGCATGTTCCCCCGCGCGCATCACGAACAACATCTCTGGATATTAGTCCACGGCTGGGATCCAGGGCGGTCTTTGAGCACGACTCGACGGCCTTGACCTGCCTACATTTTGAAGTTGTTCATTCACACTGTCGGATGTCAAGGCGGGTGCAAGATCAGTACTTCTGGCGATCCTTCACCAGCACTTGTTCCACTTGCGTCCTGTCCGACGAGTCCTGTTTTTAGATCATAGAACCATAGGGCTTAGCCCGAGACCCATGCTTCTGCGCAAGCAGAGCAAACCGAGGTGGAGAGAACGCCTCCACGACCAAGCGCGGGGAGTCTGAAGTTTCTTTTCACGCATGGCCGGACACACTGTTTGTGAGTCTGACAACATTGACGCGTAAGAATTTCAAGTCTCTCATAGAAAACTCGGTTCGATCATGAGCGCATCCAAAACGAAGCAGCAACACTTGTATTTTCCAGGAGGGCCTCCTCTGACAACCGCGGAGTCGAACCAGGTCGCAATTCTCCTGCGACCACGCAGCAGATGACTTGGACGGCATTCCTGCCTGACAACTCTTGGCTCCAGTGAAGGGAGGACGACATTGTTGGTCTTGATATGCTTTCCAACCCATGAAGATTGAAGACAGCCACTCCAAAAATCCAAGAAGGCACCAAAGGTCTTCATGGCTGACTTCATGGCTGATCGGCTCATCAACAGGCGGCCATCTCCTTGATGATGACCTCGCCGTGTCCAATTGAATTGCGTGGCGCGCCCCTCTAGAATACGTTGGGACGAAACCGCCCACGCGGGGCTCAAAGCTTTTCCAAACTCTTTAAAGGGGCAACAATAGCACGGACGCGCCGGAGTGCAAAACTCGAGCGTGAACCAAATCAAGCCATAATGTTGTCGGCAACACCGAAGCGCTGGAGGACTTCTCGCCCTCCTTTCCTTGTCGATTCTTCATGTCTTTGGAGCTGCGACATCGCCTCTTGCGCGGGCAATCGCCATCGTTCATCATGTAGTCCGGCTTGGTAAGGTCGGATCCATCCCCGGGCCTCATGGGGGAAGGGTGCTCCAGTTTCCGAATGGCTGCGATCGAACACCTCAGATGCCCTTGCGGCCCAATTTCATAGATTCCATGTAGAAACTTCCCGAGATCTTGCGCGACTCAGCCGGAGGAAAAACGATCCAGCAAAGCCCACAAGGGATCCAGGTGCTCAGCTGCTTCCAGAGCTTTCCTTGCAACAGGGAGTAGATGTAGGCTAGGCAACTTGTCCTGTGTAGTTTTTTGATCTTCACCCATTGCTTCCATCGCTTGTGCTCCCCTTGTCTCACCAGACAAGAACCGCAGCCAGCCTTCAGGGGAGGTGCGCAACGATGCCATGTCACGTGTGAGGGCGCAGCTCATATCCCTTCAGGCTTTCCTCGCGATTTGATGAAAGAAAACCCCTGCCATGCCACGTGTGGCAATCACTATATAAATACATACACACATATCTATTTATATATATATATAACAGAATCGAAGTAAAGCCGGGAAATTCAAAGCAGCCAAGCCAGTTCAGCAACTTTTCCGAAGTTTGATCATAATTCTATTTAGCGTGCTTCAGCTACAGAGGCATTGCATACGCTTGGTTTCTTCCAACCTACTCAGTCAGTGATGTAGCGCGGGTGCGAAAGCAGTGCATAGAATTTCTCAAGTTTATGTGGCGCAGAATCAACTCCTCGCAACACATCTGAACAGATCTCTTTTTTAAAACCTTGAACTAAGTTAACGATGCAACAACACAGTGGTTTCTGACACGTATGGAGGTGTTTCCCATAAAGGACGAAGATTCAATATTGCACGTGGCAAAACTTTTTGTAGAAGCAAAGGCCTGAAAGAGACGAGAAATGGAATTGCGGAAGTGATTTCACAGCATAAAGTAAGGATAGATCATGATACAGATACAGGGCGAGGCCCTCGCCGAGCAAACAACATGAAAGAAACATGTTGTTGCAAGGGAAAAACGTGTGTAACGCGCAGATGCGGCTGCAAAATGAAATTTTTGCAATAAAGGAAATTGATTTCCAACAGCATGTTTTAAGCGAAAAGACCTTCGACAAACATATTGGAAACGAATCGATTGGGCTTACTTCGAGAACAGAGAGGCTTGTACAAACATCACTTGCAGGAAAGCCGGATTGCTTCAATCCCTGGCTAGCAAGTCAACATGGCGCAACAGCCAGGGGCACAGGCACAACGAGCTACAGACATGGCGCAGCAATTTGCACAAATGATGCAAGCGCTGGCACAAGGGCAGAATCAATTGCAACGAGCAATGGCAAAAGCATACACCCAGCAAACGGCAATCACAAGGAACATAGCAGCCAGTGTAGAAGTACGAGACAGATCAGAATTTAAAGGCATCCCAAAGCCTGACAAGTTCAATGGGCACACAGGTACCTGGGACTCATGGTACTTCAAGTTCAAGACTTGGATTGAGACAAGTCACAAGAATGCAGGAAAGTGCATTCAGCTCCTCGAAGAGCACCAAGACACAGAGATCAATGAGACATCTCTGGAAGATGATTACTCTGAAGGAGCCGAGCTTGTTTCAGCTCAGGCCCGACAGGCTCTGATCTCACTGTGCGAGGGAGAAGCCCTCGAGATCGTCAAGAATACCTCCAGAGGTCAGCGCTTTGGCCTAGAGGCATTGCGACGACTAATCACCAAGTATGATCCACAGAATCCATGAAGAAGGTCCTGCGCCCACAACAGCGTGCACTGGACAAGCTTCGAGAGAGCATAGAGGCCTGGGCAGGCGAAAATATGAAGAGCGAAAGAAGAAAGCTCTTGATGACGACATAGCCAGAAGCTGTCTCCAGCAGATGTGTCCAAGATCACCTTGACCTCCAAAGTTCAAGACTCACTGACTATGAGATCACGAAGTCAGAGATTTTGGCCTATCTTGAGAACATCGAGAGCCGAAGAGAAGCCAAGACAGGATCAGCGCCAATGGATGTTGATGCATTGGCCGCAGCTGCCAGCCAGATGCAAGCTTCACTTGCGAGTCTGGCCAAAGCCAAAGGAAAAGGCAAAGGTGGCTCAAAAGGCGGCAAAGGAAAAGGAAAGAGCCAAGATCAAGGCAAGGGAAACGACAAAGGTAAACAGAAGGGAAAAGGTTCGAGTTGGCCCAATCCCTCGTCATGGAACAACTCATGGAATAAGAATGATTGGTACAAGAATGATTGGAACAAGAGTCGTTGGCGCAACCAAAACTCCAATGGTAAAGGCAAAGGTGGCAAAGGCAAAGATTCTAAAGGTAAGGGCAAGAGTAAGAGCAAGAAGGTAGCTACAGTTGAGGAATCTGAAACCTCTGTGGCTCAAGAGCATCAACCCGAGCCCGAGTATTCCGCTGACATCGCCACTCTCTTTGGCGTCGAGATGGAGAAAGCAGCACCTGCCGCAATTTCCCAGGGAGCAGCCAAGGCAAAAGCCAAGACTGACGTCAAGGCAATGCCAAAGAAGCCAGGAGCTGGTAAAGGTCGCCCTGGAATTGCAGCTGTTGGGATTGCAGTCGTGAACCAAGCAATCCAAGAGACCACGCAGTCCAACCGTGAACTGTATGAGAAGAAGTCTGAGTAAATTCAAAAGGCCATTGAAGAGGCCGAGGCTCAGGGCAAGGCATGCCAATGATGCCATCCTTGAGCGACAGGCAGAGATGAAGCAGCTGCGAGAGCAGTATGCTGAAAAGGAGAATGAAGCCAAGATTTTGCTGAAGAGGCCAACCTCCAGCCGCGCCGCTTCGGTGCCGGCGGAGTCGCCAAGGCTTGCAGCAGATTTGGCCTCAGGTATGGATCCACGATTGGCCAAGAAGAAAGAGAAGAGTCGCCATCGCGCTGAGCAACATCGAGTTGCAAGCGCCCAAGGTCGCATTGAATCTTGGCGCGACTATGAGTCCAACTACCCTGAGGAGCTCGACTACTACGAGATCGCTCGAGCCAAGGTCGACTTCAAGCTTGGGACGATGCAGATGATGAAGGGAAGTTTGAGGAAGCCCCTCAGCCTTGAGGTCGAGAGAAGGGCCAGAGGCATCGTGGTAGCAAGAAGCCTGCAAAGGCAGAAAAGGCTGAAAAGCCAAGAGAAAAGGAGCCCAAGATCGAAGATCTCTCCACCAAGGAGCTGGCAGAGATGAAGCGGGAGAGCCAAGTCTGGACAGCTACAAGCCATCCAGCCCGCAATGTCATTGAGAAGGCACTCACTGCGCAGGTTTCAACCCAGAAGATTATGTGGTAATGAAGCGCAGTGTTCACCAAGGTGAAGGAGCAACCAGTGCACCATCCGTCACAGCACCAGTCATGGAGACCATCAATCCCCTTGATGTGGCTGAGATTGAGGGACTTGACGGCGCAGAGTTTGAAGATGAAGCTGAGGAAGATGAGAATGGCACTGAGCCAGCTGAAGAGGAAGATGATGACGAGCAAGAAGAGGAAAAGGCGCCAGAAGAAGATGATGATCCCGCGCCGTGGTTCGACCACAATCAGGAGCACATCATCAGCTATGATGAATGGGTGACAAAATGCACGCACAAGGCCAAGGACGGCCGCAAGTTCATGGCTTGCCATGCTTGCAACAAGGCATTGAAACGCGACAACGATACAGGGTTATGGAATCACCATATGGCTCTGAATTGTTGCCCACCAAAGGTTCTCGGCCAATGGGCTAAGGAATGGTCCCTCAAGCAAAAGCGAATCAAGACGGCAGAAGAGGTGGCAGAACACTTGAAAATGAAGGAGCCCAAGTGGGAAAGCGTCAAGAAAGAACCTCCTGTCTACATGACGGCCCACTTGCAGAAGATGATGGACGATCAGGAAGAGGAGGACAACATGGGTCCAAAGACGCCAAAGCAAAGGCGCGTTGCCAAGACACCTCCACATCCTGAGAAGAAAGGCAAGACCAAGGAGGAACGCGTGGCCTGGTTCAAGAGCTCGACGGAAGGGCACTTGGAACGATTCCGTGAGCCAGCTAGTGAGGCACCAAGGCAGATATGCTCAGGTTGAAGTCCCGGTCTCGTTCCCTGGGCAAGAGCCGAACCGCTTCGGTTCCGGCTGCCTCCAAGAAAGGCCACAAGAAAGGCCAAGAGAAGGCCAAGCAAAAGCAGAAGAAGGTACAGCTGACTCGAGCTGTCAATTCAATGTGGCAACAAAAGATGCCGCTCGTGAGACTCAGAAAGGAAAAGGAAAGCGGTATCCAACACCGACAAGCGAGCCAAGTGAAGGTGAAGGAGATCCACTGGCTCTCAAGAGTTTGGAGTTGGCATCCATTGAGACGCCCATGGCTCATCAGGTGACTTTGGATTCAGGAGCAGCCACTTCCTGTATCCCAGACGAACTCGCCGCAGCATTGGGCTACAAGCCTGTTTTGCCTGAAGGCGCCAATTCGAAGATCTACAAGACAGCATCGGGCGAGACGGTGACGGATCTTGGCAAGATCAACGCCAAGGTGACCTCGCGATCGGGGGAACGTGAAGAACAACATGAACCAGCAGAAGATGAAGCCGAAAGAACCAGAGACATCCAGGGCATTGAGATGGCTCTAGAAAGCCTAATCCTAGAAGACGGAGAGAGAGTGCTATCTAGTATCGACCCAGAGAAACCAGTGTGTGAAGACCAGATTCCACTGCCAGAAGAAATGGCAGAAGAAGCAAGAGACTGGTAGTACTATGATGACATCAGTGGAAAAGAACTCCTACTTGAAAAGGTAGAGAAAGCCAGAAAAGATGAGATCGACATTGTCGAATCTATGGGAGTTTGGGAGAAAATCCCAAGAAAGTTCCAAAAGGAACCAAAATCATTGGAACTCGATGGGTTGATGTGAACAAGCAAGATGAAACCAATCCTCTCTACAGAAGTAGATTGGTGGCACAGGAAATCAAAAGAGGCTCAGGTTTTGACGAATTTTCGCAGCCATGCCGAGCCTGGTAGCTTTGAAGTTACTGCTCACCATTGCAGTCAGCGGCAGCCTTCCATTGGAGAAAGGCGAGACAAGAAAGACCAGGCAATCTTTCCTAGGATTTTTAGATGTGCAAAGAGCTCATTTCTACTCCAAGGCAACAGGCAACAAGAGAACTTTATGTTGGGATTCCATCTGTTGGTCAGAAGCCTGTATAGCACCAGAGACGCACCCATGAATTGGGAACTGACCATTGCAGAGTTCACGCAGAAGTTAGGATTTTTGCAAGGAAAGTCAAATCCATGTATTTACTACCATTCAGCCAGAGAGCTTCGAACAGAAGTGCATGTAGATGATTTTACTACAGTAAGAAGTTTTGACGACATCAAATGGTTTCACACTTCAGCAGCCAAAGAAAGGCAAGTTGTGGAACGAGGCATTCTCGGTCCACCTGGATCACCAAAAGCCAGTCAACAGATCAGAGCGTTGAACCGCATCATCACTTGGTCAAACGAAGGCGTTTGGTGGGAACCAGATCCACGACGTGCAGAGTTGATCATCAAGTGGTTAGGGAGTGGTCAACCAGGCAAGGTCAAGACACCATTGGCCAAGCCAAGTCAAGAGGAACTCCAACACGAAGAAGTTCGGTTGAGCGCCGAAGATGCAACGATGTATAGATCTATTGCTATGAGAGCCGCGTATTTGGCACAAGATCGACCTGATCTGCAAACTGCAACGCGCTCGTTGGCACAGGGTCTACAGAACCCAACATCGAGGCACTGGAACATGCTGAAATGATTGGCGAGATGTGTCAGGTATCGACCAAGAGTTGCACAGCTGTTTCCAAATCAGAGCACCTGCAATCCTTTCAATATGTGGTCAGACGCCGACCATGCAGGATGCATAAGAACACGAAAGAGTGTGTCAGGCGGCGTGCTCATGGCCAACAAATGCTGTCTCACTACCTACAGCAAAGGCCAAAGAGTGGTCTCCCTTAGCAGTGGTGAACCCGAGTATTATGGACTTGTTTCTGGAGCATGTCAGATGCTTGGAATTGCATCAACGGCCAGAGACTGGGGATTGTTTCCCAGCAAAGAGGTGACAATGGACGCTTCCGCTGGCATCGCCATGCGAAACCGTCGAGGTTTGGGACGAGCCAAACATGTTGACACTCAGTACCACTGGGTACAAGAGCGTACAGCAAAGAAAGAGTTTCGTCTCAAGAAAGAAGGCGCCGACCGAATGTTGGCCGACGCGCTAACGAAAGCTGTCACCGAGGAGAAAATGACCACAGCCATGAAGGGCATGAACTTCCACTACCTGGAAAAGGTGAGCATGAACTAACACTGAGAGCTTGAACGGCTTGAGCTAGAGTAGGTACATCTTGGTCTTGAAGAAGTACTGAAGGGCTACGGGCTAATTCACTCATGTGCTAACCCTGACTCGCTTAACTTCTGAGAGACGTTAAACTCGGGAGGCGTGATCAGATGTAGCACCAGAGATATACATGTACATGCCATAGTTGTGTATAGTTGTATGCTTCACTGCAGCCATTTTGCTTACTTCAAGCGTGAGCTAAAAGTGTGCCTATCACCTTTGGGACTGTGACTTGGGGTCACTACGTTTGTGAGCCTAAATTCTCCGTTCATGTTGGCCCGTAGCATCCGCTATCACGAACATATCATTCATTGATGGTATGTCATTCCGAGCATCAAGAGAGCACACAATATTTGGGACAATGATATTCGAGTGTCTTTCCCTTTTTGTCATCATTCTTGTGTGTGTGCGTGTCAAACCTGCAGTTCTATCATTCTTGTCAAATCCAGAATCTTCTTGGCTGGTCTCTTTGCTTTGCTGGTGTCGTTGCTTTGGCTTGAGCCAGCTTTCACTAATTATGTTTTGTGTTTACAAGGCTCAATCAGTTCTCACACATTATGCATTTCTTTTGTTGGTGCTGCTGTTTTTGCACTTACTTGTCACGAAAGGTAGCCCTTTAGGGGATACCTTGAGTTTGACTTGCGAAGCAAGTGTCGGCGAGTCCGGGTCTAATAATTGATCATTCAATTCAACCCCCCCCCCCCTCGAACTTTTTTTTTAAAACCAACCCCCCCCCCCCCTCAAAATTCAATTCTCCGCTGGAGAACGTCTTCGTGAGCCTCTCATGATTTCAGGATAGTTGAAACCCTCTTGCCCTCTTGAACATTCAGAAAGAGTGCATATGAAATTCGAATTACGAAATGTGTTCTCGTTAAAATACCATTCTCTCCTGGAGACCGTCTTCGTAAGCGTCTCTGTGTTCCCCGAAAGGATCGCAAGGTGTTACATACCTAGAGTTTATTTTCTTCTCTCCTGGGGCCAAACTCAAGGAGCACGTCTTCGTGAGCCTCTCATGATTTCAGGATAGTTGCAACCCTCTTGAACATTCAGACAGAGTGCATATGAAATTCTAATCACGACAGGTGTTCCCCGAGGGGATACATACCTAGAGTTTGTTTTGTGAACCACGTCTATTCTCTTTTGGGGAACGTCTTCGTGAGTCTCTTCTGGTTTCAGAATAGTTTAAACCCTATGATGCTCCGATTCTATGCTCACCGATGATCTGAGCCATGGGGCGAGGTTGTTTCCTTATAAGAACCTTTCTGAACATTTCGAGAGCATATGAGCAACGGCTTCTATTTGCGGTAGTGGTGATTGGTCTAGGGGCGTTCCTTTTCTATAGCCCAATGTCAGAGTTAGTTGGCGAAACGAGGTAGGAACACCCCGAAAACGAGATGGGCATCAAATGCGCCATTTGTTTGCAATCGTTTGGTTAATGACATGTTTAGCTTGTGAAACGAGGTAGGAAGACCTCTCGAGAACGAGATGGGTTTCCACACGCCAAAACGAAATACAGGCATGGAGACCGAGATCACACACCAAAAACGATGCGGGCTTGGAGACCGCTGCTGTGGCTCGAAGTATGCCACTCGCGTTCTCTTCTCTTCCCGCTGTCCTACCTTTCGTGTCTCCTTCCTCTCAAGTTGCTATTGATGTTGCTGGAGCGATCCGCAATGATTCTAGTGTGTTTTTTTGAAAGTTGGCGCTCCTACATGATATCACACATGGAAACATGCAGGTCTAAACCGCCCATACAAGCACATGAGGACATGAGGCGTTAAAGAACACGAGATTGGAACATGAAGACACATAGAGAAACACTGTGGTCAACGCAAGAATCATAGTAGGCTTGTGGGACTTGCTGTTTTCTGGGATTGGCCATGCCTCAAGAAGTGTTTGTATTACCAACCGGCTACTGTATCCATTTACAAGTGCTGTGCTTGGTTCCAGAAAGCTATGCGCTTAGCCATGATTGACAGGTATGTTTGCGAATTGAATTGCCCACATATTCATTGAGGAGGCCTATGTCCATGTTGTCCATGTGAGGCAGGGTAGACAACATATCATCGCATCGCAATCCAAGTACATGACATTTTTTGGTTTGCCCCCAAATCATACCGCGAAAGGTTGCGGAATTGACGCTCGTCGCAGGTTGTGCGACCTGACCTCCGTTTGCCCTTGAGTATTGGACCTGGCATCGCAAAATGAGATGTGTGCTCAGCCAGACAGCCAGCGAGGACCTATTTATCTTTGTTGCTTCATGCGTTTGCTTTTGATCGAAGTGCAGCTCACTCGTGTCAAAAGGCCCTCACTTGAGCGGTGTCATGTGAGAGGCAAAAAGATTGTGTTGAGGCCTCCTTAATGAAGTCCCTTCAAAAGCAGCCTGATTAAAGGGGCCAAAACCCACCTGGTTTTTAATCTAAAAACAAAAAAAAACGACTTCACTATAGAGTTTATATACTTTCGGATATATAAGACGTCAAGATGCCAGATTGAACTTTGTAGGCATTGGTCGAGTCATTAATGCAGCTTAACCTGCATGCTTGCTGGAGACTGAATGGAGGGTAAAAGCGCTTCCCAAGCAAGCCCTTAAGCTAGAGCAAGTGATTTGCCTTTTGTAAGCCCTGCAAGCTAAAGCCAGCTGAGTCACGGCTTCTGGGCCTGTGCAATATTGATGCTGTTCTTTGTTCTTTATTCTTGTGGGGGGGGCAAGAACGTAATGCAGCCGTCTTCTTTACTCTTGAAGAGATTTCAATGGGTGATGAGAGACAACAAGGTTCGGAAGGACACGAGCAGATATGAAAGGTTCAAAAGATACTGGTAGCAGGGCAGTTTCTGTTGGCACATTTACATCTCAAGTCCGATCCTGTGTCTGCAGTGGTTTATATAAAGCCTTGTATATATCCTTTATCAAGCGAAAATACACATGGACAGTACAAATCCTTTGAGAGGAAAGGTTTGGGAGCCCATCGACATCTCACAGCAAAATGCTTGGAAGCGGCAAATGCACTTGGGGTCTTTCGTGGTGAACGTAGATGCCTGAAGTATAGGCTGTCCAGCAATGGCTCGTAAAGTGCGCAAGGCAGGGAATGTTTTGAGTTTCAGAGGCAATCTCTCACAGAATGTGGCGTGCGGTCTCTCATACAAGAAACCCGATGAGTTGCAATGAGATATCAAAGCAAAACTTATGAGCACGTTCGGCACGAAAGCCTAAGACCAGTCAAGGGTTGCAGAATCAGAAGAAAGCCACTTGAGCCGCCGCCTCTTCATATTAAATCATATTAAATCAGGCCCTGATTCTTTGGCAATAATTATACCCCTTGCTTTGGTGCTGCTTGTGGAAACACAATGTAGAGTTTGGCATTTCGATTCTGGGTGTTCGACTCTACAGGTGACCAAAGCCAAGACAAAGAAGCAAGGCCCTGTCTAGAGTCTAGACGTGCTCAAATGAGCCACACATTGTGTGACCTGATAAAGGACGGCATAGCCATCCATTGCATAGTTTGTCGTTTGCGTTTTGTCGCAATGGGCTTGTCACGTGTTGGTCGTGTTGGTTTGTTGGTACAATGTGTCATATCATGTCCTGTAGGCTCACACTGTGAAACCGTAGGTAACCAGGAGGCTCTTGCCAAGGTGCTCTTGACTTCCCTGCTCCAATGCATTTGTACTTGTGAGGGTGGGTCGAAGGTGATAGTGACAGCTACACTTTCAAAGGGTTGCCAACATGTCAAAAGAATGCCAAAAACAACTACGGCAAATTTAGCTCCTACATATTTGTAATTTGTGTGTGTGTGTGTGAAGAGTAAACGTCTTGAGGTGAAGGTCAGCGCCATGAAGACGAACTGCAGGCAATTAAGGAGCACCTGGCCATTCAGTGCACTGCATGACCACAGTATTCAGATGAGCATGCATATAGTAGTGAAGGTCTTTCCGTGTTTGGCTCAGTGAGTTTGCAGGAAAAGGATCCGGATTTCTATCGCTTCCTTGTTGAAGAGGACGTACACCAGCACACCAGCATCTATCAGCATGTTCTTTTCACCGTGTTTCCCACAGAAAAACTTATATACACTTGGAATCACTTGCACAGCACTGCTTTTCAAGGACCAGCAACTTCTGGACTTTACGGCCGACATGGAGGCTGAAAGTGAGGCTGAAGTATTTCTGAGTACTGTGCAGCCATTTGAAGTGGCAGAGCGTGCAGAGCCCTCGGGCAATTCCAAGCAAATAAATGTTGAGGAAGTGCATCAATGAAATAGATTGTGGCTAGACTGCGGGGACAGGGATTGGAAGTGGTCAGGAAGTTTAGCCTTGCAAACCCAAGATGCTATTTATATGATCAGTGAGGGCAGTCAAGAAGTGCTTTGTGAAAGGATGAGAAGGTTGAAATTGATGAGAAAGCTGAGAAAGCTCCGAAGGATTTTTCACGTGTTGTGGTGCATTTTACAATCACTCTCATACAACCTCTTCATGAGTCCTTCATTAACCTATATTGCTTTGCCCTGAGGAGAAGAGCCGGCTTTTGACCTTGGAGCGTTTTGAACAAATTCGATCTTCGGCAACAAAGTCCTTTACAGCCTTCAAGGTGCTTCCTTCAAGAGGGACTTGAGAGCTTTCGATGTCTTTTAACTTTTAACCCAAGAACCTCTCAAAAGACCTACGTGTATTATTTTTTGACATGATGGAATTTAGATGAGAGTGCACCTCCATGTTGTCTTACGAAGGCAGAGTTGCTTTATATATTCTCAGCGTTGCGTAGGCACTATGTGGAGAACCTTGTGTTGAGGTTGTGGTAGAGGCTCTAAATCGAATTATATAGTGCATTAATAGTGCCAACTTGTATGAAAGATTATGACAGCTTTTAAATCAACACCAATGAGGGCAGTACTGGGATTTGAAAGGGATGAAAGGACTTGACACAGCAACTTGGCTTCTAGTTTCAAGCCTTCTGAGAAGGTTTAGAAAGTCCATTGCACAGGCGCTCGCATAGCCACCAGTAAGTGCGCGATGGTTCGCGTAGGCACCCTTTGCAGAAGCGTTATCCCTGCTCAAGCTGTCGTGTATGCACCCCGAAACTGTATACCCCAGAAGCAACCGTCAAAAGAAACACAACTCAAAAGACTTCCAGATTGTTGTTTGTTGAAGAGGTGTTAGATGACAAGACCCAACGCGTGAGGCAGAACTGCCAGCAAGTCTAGCAAGTTTAGCATGTCAAACGTACGAGGAAGAAGTCTTTCCCAACACAAAAATATGACATGCAGACCCCCGTCCGTAAAATGCTAAACGATGAATATTATAGGAAAACTACTTCCTCGTAAGTTCTGGAGAGAGTAAACCCTTTGGTATGTGACAGTATGTGCGTCAAATTATTCTGTGAAAGGACGCTTCGAGTCGAGGTGTGAAAGACATCAAGTATTCCGTCACACCAACAGAAGATCACTAGAGCTTTGTGTGCTTTGTGACACAGACCTCAGGCAAGCAGCTTGTTCCCTCACAAGCAGCAAAGTCGGTAAAGTCTGGGACTGGTTGAAGGGCTTGGTCACAGAATGTTTCGATGAGAAAGTTCTATAAAGTTCTGAGTTGCGGAATGTTGAGATGAGTTGCCCATGAAGGTGAGATAAAGGAATCTTCGCGTGAGAGGTATGCAAGTGAAGTTTGGGGGTGCAGCATCTTACAGAGTTTGAGGAGATTGGCAAAGAGTTTCACTCAAATTGGCAGGGCTGCGTCAGGTGTGCGCTGCTTAGGATCGCAGTTGCACTAATTAAGAAGGCGGACACGTTCAAAACGCATTGGCAGGGCTGCATGAGGTGTTTGCTGGGCTGCTTGTATCGTTCCACTCATACTATGTTGGGGAGTGCAACCTCTTTGTGGTCGCAATGCAGCAAAAAACTGTCGCAGCTCAAGCAACTAACTGCAGCTGTTCTGCGTCGGGTTACTTCACTGACACATTGGGCAATTGAGCAAGTCCACGGCAGAACTGAGTACGCAAGATAGTTATCTGAGAAGAAAGCATGTCTTTGCCCAGCAACAGACGGCAGAATCCAGGCTTTGACTCCCTCACCAAGAATTCTACACGCTGTTGACGCTGCTGTACACCACACAGGTCTCCAGTCTCCAGGTGTTCCGCGATTGGTCATGCCTAGTGGCTCGTTGTAGGGAGACGTCACAGACATATCGTGTTCCCAAGTGTGTTCCCTCAGCCGTCACAAGTCAGGTGCAAATTGTACCACATCACCACATTGCACTTCATCCCCGGCAAAATCATCATACCAGATCACACTTGTCAAGAATCAACACTTTAGCTTTGTGCTTTTGTGAAACTTCCCCTGGCCCTTCTGGTGATTTTCCGCTTGGTTAATAGTCGCGAATTTTGGGCAGTTGGGCAACCTCTTGTGTGCAATGAACTAGCAAGTGCCAGCTTCCTTTTGTTCCTTTTTTGGCGGCAAGTACTCCAATGCCAAAAACTTTTGCAGCATGTTCAAGATGAGACTTGCGAACTGGACGAATTCCGAGACTTCGGAAAGAGCCCAACAGCGTGCAGAACGAGCAATGCATTCCTGGATCCACACATGGCACTTTGAGGCATAGATTCTCCTTGTTTAATTGGGCGAGCCTACCTCAAAGACTACAGTATATTTGCATTAATTTGTAACAATAAGAAGGCAAGGCTTGGACAGACGCCAAAAATGTACCTGCTAGAGTCGGAAGACGCAAATGCTTGCTTTCATATATGCTGTCAAATCATGTCAAATCTATCGAAAGCTCAAACTTCAGAGAAGCCAACCGTCACTCTTTAGTATAGCAGCGACTCGCTTGGCGGTTGTACCAGCCAGCCTCACGGAGAAATTCCAGGATATGGTGAAAGGCTCGGGATACTAGCATGAGCGGTGCTTCGCTTGATGTGGCTGGGACCGCTGCTCACGGATTTGGATGTAGAGGCAAGAGCTTCCTGATTCTTTGCCAAGTGGCAAGTGAGTGGTTGTTTTCTATACAGTAGATGGTGCTTACTAGCTAGGTTGCCATTACCGGTGTTGCCTCAACTGCTGGAGAACGGAAAAAGACAGCCCAGGTTCAGGCAAGTTTGGCAGACTTCCTGCACACTTGAGATGAGTGCTCCGCGGAGCTAAGCTTCAGTGGTTCGCGGTGAGCATTAGCACTTTACGCTTACTGCAGATTATACCTTGGCTGGTGAACTGAAAGGTGAAGGAGTCCGCATCAACAGTATTGTTGTTTAACATGGGTGAGACGAAGGCGAGACGAGAGTGTTAGAAAATGTTGCAGGTACGTCGATCCAGCGTCCCGGATCGTCTTCGCTGGTGCCAGTCCTAGTGTGCATCCCTGGCACCCCCTGCTGAACTATGATAGTGCAGTAGAAGCCCTAGAAGCGGGAGTTGACACACACAACCTGCCAAGTCGGCCTGTTGCTTTTTTCGACCGCAGCGCCGCGGTGCAATGGGCAAGAGAATGGCCTTTTGCCACGTAACATTGTACTAGCTGTCGTGAGGTGTCAGCGGCAAGCTTTGGCGGGTAAGTGTAATGTGTGATGGTGTCGAGATTGTGCCGATGGCGCCTGCTGACTGTGGATCACGAAGTTGCCAGGAATGAGCTGGTTGTTGAAAGGTGACGGTGCGGTTGATATGATCGATGTGGAAACCTAACAAATGGTCATCCTCTACGGGGTCGATCTCCACAGGGTGGCCGTAGAAGTTGGGATGTGAAAGAGTGAGCATTGGGGTTGGTCGTTGCAGAGAATGTAGCGGCTGTCAACGTAGCGGGAGTCTAAGATAGTAAACCATGCCAAAACCATGTGCAGCGCAGACCCTGGTTGAAAGAAGGGTCGTGATGAAAATGATTTGGGGACCGACGCCGACTCAACATCATGCAGCTCGTCTTCTTCCTCAGGGCTTTGCGCGTCAAACCTGGAGGAGGTGGATGCCCCGGCGCGCTGAACCACCCGCCTTGACCATGGCCAGCAGCGTTTTCATGGTCAATGCAATAACTTCTTATTTCCACGCAGCTGTAAATCTTGGCTTGGATGAGTTTGGGCGAGCTTGCGCCCCACAGCAGAGATTGCGACCTCCGCGGTGGGAAGTGTGGCATACCAATCCAGCATAAAGCAAACAAATCTTTCTGCCTTGCTCTCACGCGGCGTGCGCTGCTGGGATGTGAACTGGTACTCATGAATGTCATGCCAAAAGCCATTTTGAAGACTGAAGAGTCTTTTCGATCTTGCTTGATTGTCAGTTTCACTCGCGTTGGGTAGCGCCGCGTGCTCTGGTCGGAGCGTGGTGCTCCTTGCTTTGCAAATTTGTTTGCAAGCAGAGTGTAGTACTCCAGGTATGGGCCGTGAGCTCCTTGAATTTTTCAAGTGTGACCGTGTTTTGGTCTGTGAGCCTGGCACGGGCTTTAAGTGGGTTGCCCTATGGCTGCGGTAGCCTGGGTGCGGTTTTAACCTATGTCGATGTATGTTTGCGCGGTAATCATTCTGCTTGAGAAAGCTTGGTATTTTGCTTGACTTCTTTTTGCCTCGCTGGTGATGGCTTGCGAAGAAGGCTTGCGTGAGGAAGTGACTGAGGTTATTCTCAAAATGGGCTTCAAGCGCAAAGCATGATTTGCAAATGCCCTTGTCGGTTCGAAAGCCTTCGAAGAATGGCTCACACGATTCCAATCGAAGTTGGATTCGTTCAAAGACCTGGACGACGTGGAGTGGTTGACATCGCCCGCATGTGGAGACATCCGCGCCTTTTTGGAAGAAGAGTTTGGGAGAAGAAATGCCTTTGCCCCTTGCAGCACCCACCGCTGCACCTCCACCACAACTCAACCCTGCCACCGTTCCCAACCCCACATCACAAACACTTCGCGAGAACCAACCTGCAGCGTGGAGCCAGCGAGCCATTCAGAAGTGGATCAAAACCCTCCCCCACCCCATTCAGACGCAAATCAACCACATCCTTCAAATCCTCAAGGACAAGAGGGTCTACAGCTCGCTAGTGTCCTCAAACTTCCTCCAAAAGCACCACAGCATATAGCGGCAGCAGGAGCGGCCCTGGCAGCCTGACCCTCCATTCAGGCCAACAAGCGGCCAGCCACACACTGTTGCAACAACTGCGTGGGCACTCTTCACACAGCACTTTCGCACTTCACTCACCTCACATCAACAAAGCCCATGCGATTTTTGCGCGCGGTTTGATCCACCGAACAAATCTCTTTGCATTCCCCTGCCCAACGTTCAATTCCCAGAGATGGCGCCAACGCCTGTCCCAGCTTCACGTCACACCTGCCACTTACCATTACAACGCTTTCTCCCAACCCAACGCAGTCTACGTCAAACTTTAATACTACAATCAACATCCCACGCAGCGTGGGGGCAGCAGGGGCTGCGCGGCGTGGTGCTGAATCATAAACTTTAGTGGGTGTGAGAGCGACGCCGCGGGTGCGCAGCTTGTCGCGCGCACGTTGGAGTTCGCCCTTTTGCTTCTGAAGACGGTCTGTCTGTAGCTGGAGGCGAAGGAGCGCGGTGCCTTCTCCGGCTGGTGGTGTCAATGTTTGCATACGCTCTGTTATTTTGCTGATGGGGGGCGCCGTGAAGGCTTTGGTAGTCTTGTTTGGCGCTGGTTGGTGGTTCTGTTGGTGAATGTACGCAATCGAGTCGATGTCGATGTTCCTGGCGCGGCGTTCGGAAAGTATCTGAGAGGTAAACACTCCTTTGGCTATGGGCCTTGTTGCGACAATGCCGGTATATCGTCCTTGAGAGAGTGTCCGCGTACTCTGATCTGCAACTCCAACTCTGCTCAAGTTCTAAGCGTTGGCTGTCCAGAAAGACTACGTTTGTTCTATTGCTATTGTCTTGAACAAGGTTTGGCCATCGGCGGCGTTGGTGTCAAGGTGTGTATCGCTGGCTGTCCAAGTGGTGGGGTGTGTGGGAATGTTGGGGGAAGTGGTTCCGGAGGAAAATGCGCAGTGGTGGTTGTGGGAGTGAGGAGGTGTCGGGCGCACTGCGCGTGTCAGCGCTTGGAGCTGCGGTAGCTCTGGCGTAATACGTTTGCGCAAGGGTAATTGAGAGAACGGGCAATCATTGAGGTCAATCTTCAAGAAGCTGAAAAATGGAAGGTCAGAATAATTAATGTAGAGGTCAAAAATCAAAATCAAGGCAACGTTGGTAGTGGTACCTGGGCTAAATGCAGTCTGACTGCCGCACAGCGCTGACGAGGAAAAACTCGATAGAGAGTACATGAAACGTGAAACTCCAATATACAGCTTTTGAAGCTGTGAATGAATTGGTGCAAAGATTAGGACTCCTTTTGCGAGAGTCGAGTGTCAAGCTTGCCCGTTCAGCAGCTCGTTCTGAAACATTGCGCTGAGTAACGCTAAGGGGCGGAGCCCGTGGCGTCCCACCAGGGACCATTGGTTTGGCAGGATAGTGGTGGGCGAGTTGCAGTCTGATTGCTGGTGTGGCACATGGTGGTCTGGTGGTGGTGGATGGTGGTGTAGGAAGGAAGAGTTGGCAGGTCCGGGTGGGGTGAGTGTTGTTGGTCCGCGAATGGGTACGCAGAGACTGTAGACTTGTTGTGGGTCGCAGGAGTGCGGCGAGGTTGACTGGACGTTGGCTGCACGCGCGCAGTGGTAACGATCGTGCGCCAAGGGCGGAGGCGCCGAACGTCCAAAACCCTTGGGTCGTGTGGTGAATGGTGGCTGAGATGTGATTGTAGTTGCGGGGCAGGTGAGTTGAGATGTCGGTTGGTGGGATTGCTGGGGAGTGGGGGTGAGACAATGGTGTGCTGTTGCTGGCTGTTGGATGGGATGGTGAGTGTCAGGGTTGGTGGTATATATGATGTTGGGGGGTCGTCTCGGTGGATGTGTTTGGATCGTCGGTGGGCGGTCTTTGCCCTTGCCCTTGATGGTGCGAGGCGACGTCTGTCCAATGGCGTCGAGATGTGTCAGTGCTCTTGTCAGGTCTTCGGCGGCGTGATCCACAAGGGGCGCGAATGCGTAAAATTCGGTCAAAAAAGGGCGACAGGTGGGGAGATGTGTCGTCTTGGTAAAACGTCTCTTGGACCGAGTGTAGTTGTTTGCGACAGTGATAAATGGATGCGTGAACGACTGTCTGATGTGTGGTCACGCGACCGTAAAGGCACGCTGCAGGCGTGTTTTGTGTCCACGAAATGCTGAGTGCTTTGATATGTCACAGCTGCGGTATGAGGAAAGAGAAAAGTGAATTGAGTTGAACGCGAAAAGACTGCATCGACTTGATCAACTGTACGAGGCTTCAAGAAATAGAACTAAATCGAAGTTAAAGAATAGAAGTTGAACGTGAAAATTGAAAAGGAAATCGCGCAGAAGAACGGCTGCAGAATTGCACGCACAAAACTGGAAAGGGAATCACAGAGGTGAGAGAGATCGGTAACAAACAGGAGCGTCTCACTGTAAATGGCAATCTTTTTCCAAGGATGAGTGAAACGTTGCGACGCTCGAGCCGTCGGATGTTGTTTCATCCGAATCGAATTGCAAGCTAAAAGTTCATGGGGCTTCGCTGCTGTTGTCAGTTGTGGGGGGCGGGATGGTGGCACAACCGGCCGTCGCTTTGGAGGAAAGCGAGCGGCAATGGCATTGGGAAGCTGCGTAATTGGGTGGAGACTGTTGGAAGAGCCGGTGGTTGTTGAGTGGGATGAGGAGTGGGATTGCTGGTTGCGAGTTGGAAGAGCTCATCGATAGTATCTTCAGTCAAAGTGCGGTTGGGTGTGAGGGGGCGTGATTTGGTCTGTGATCTGGTTCTGGGTCAAGTCTTGGAACGAGATCTGGTAGGAGAGCGGTCGCGGCGGCGGGGAGTAGCTGATCGGTCTCTGGATCTGGTGAATGGGATTTGGACGCTTGATTTGGTGGGCGTCGAGGTGGATGTGTTGCGGAGCGGTGGGAGAGTTCTGTCGGTGTCGGTGCGCGTAAGGAGGTGTGTTGGAGCGGTTGCGGTGCGCGGGAGGGTTTGCATGGTCTGCTGATGTGGAGGGATTCTGCAAGGCGGTACCCAGTTGGCGGACTTGCTCTTGCAAAGATGGTCGTACGCATTGCAATTGCCAGCGCATTGCGTTACCATGTGTGATTCATGGGATGCCAAAGGAAATGCTACTGCAGCTGGTTGAGTGGCGAAAAATCCTGAATCGAAGCAACGTAAACCTGAATTAAAGAAAGTTTGAGTTAACAGAAAAAACTGTGAACTACGGTCAGAGAACGGAACGGAGGCTAATCAGTTTTTTGCCACCGGAAAGCACTGCTAGTGGCACCCGAATCTATTGTCAGGTCTGATTGAATTATGTCAAAGAAGAGGACAGCGACTCTTTGGTCTTCGGCGCTTTCAAAGGCGCTGGAGTCAGCGTGTGAGAAAGGCTTGTCTCACGTGGGTTGGGTTGGTGTCCGACGCTGGGTTGGATGGAGTTGACTCGGCTTCGCGAGTTGTTGATGTCTTTTCAGCCCGTTTTATGGGCTTGGCCGGTTGTGGTCTGGTTTGTTCCTGTTCTGATGCTTCGGCTGGTGCAGGATGGGTTGGGGAGTGTTCGTAGAGGATCTTGATTTCGTGTTTTGCAGTCGACTTCAGTCTCCAACTCGGTCGGAGTTTTTTGTTCAGCTTAAGGTCACTCAGGAGCTCTTCATCGCTTGGGGTCCATCCGCCATTAATTGGATAGGACTCTTCGGTTGGTCGATCCTGTAAGGAGGGAAGGGGCGGGTTTATAGGAGTTCTGCACACCGCCTCTCACAACTCATCTCACGCCACTCATCTTACACAACTCAACGCCACTCATCACACACACCCTCTCACCACTCATGACACACCACATCACACACCACTCATCTCACACCACTCATGACACACCACTCATCTCACACAACTCATCTTACACCACTCATCTTACACAACTAATCACACACCACTCATCACACACCACTCACCACACACCACTCATCACACACCACTCATCTTACACAACTCATCGCACACCACTCTCACCACACACCACTCATCTTACACGGCTCATCACACACCACTCGCCACACACCACTCATCTCACACCACTCATCACACACCACGCATCACACAACACTCATCTCACACCACTCATCTCACACCACTCATCTCACACCACTCATCTCACCCCACTCATCTCACACCACTCATCACACACCACTCATCACACACCACCCATCTCACACCACTTATCAAACACCACTTACCACACACCACTCATCGTCCAGTTGTTCCGTCCTCTTTTCTTTTCAGTCTCTACTTCTCGTTGATTATTCTTACAAGCTTAGCATGTGGGGTTATCCTTTCCTTTTATTGGTGGTTGACTGGTTGACTGGTTGCGTGGGGACTTGTTGAGGGACGTAGGTTGTGTGGACTTGTTGTTGGTTGTTGGTGGTGGTGGTGGTGGTGAGCAGTTGGTTGTGTGGGCGGTTGCTGTTGCTGCTGCTGTGTGGGTTGAGAAGTGGCGATACTAGCTGGCGACGCGTCTGGCGAGGAGTCCACAGATGGAGGGTTGTGTGAAGTTGAAGCTGAGTGGTTGGAGGTTGGTGACGGGGTGTGTAAGGAAAAAACTGTCGTCTGTTGTGGAGTTGGTGGCGCTGAATGAACTGGCACGACGAGCATTGGTGGTGGTTGTAGTGGATATGGAAAAGTGGGAACTGGTGGGTAATGCAGTGGCACTGGATGGCGTGGAATGTCGTGGGATGGGTGCCAACTGCCGGGGTGATGCTGAGGTGTAGTGTGTAGCACATCTCCCACGGGTGTGACACGGCGAAATGGGTCACAGAGCGGTGAAACTCGCTGGCAATGTTAGTCGGATAAAGAACTGCAGAGTAAAATACTGTGAATTGCACCTGACAAGTAAGAGCGAGACAAAGGTTGAAAGCGAGACGCTGATCAAAGTTGAATTCCTGATCAAAATTGAAAAGTGAAATTCACGTGTGAGACTGTTACAAGGCAGTAGCTCCGCAGCATAGATTCCGGATTCAAGGTGGAACATATTCTTGAAAATTGTTTTCGAGCAAGAAAAGTCTGCGTCAAGAAGAGGTCCAAAAAGGACTTTGTTGAAATTTCTCTCCTGTGCAGAAATAAGGGTTCAGTATCGGCGGTACTGTGGGGATCACACAGCTTACCACGGTGGGAAGAAGCCGCGATACACACTTGAGATGAGTGCTCCGTGGAGTTAAGCTTCAGTGGTTCGCGGTGAGCATAACACTTTACGCTTACTGCAGATTAGACCTTATGCAACACTAGCGTGTTTGTTGGTGCCAGTCCAGTGTGCATCCCTGGCACACCCTGCTGAACTATGATAGTGCAATAGAAGCCCTAGAAACGGGAGTTGATACACACACACATCAGGAACCACCTGCCTGCTTTGGCCATTATAAAAACACTCCTAGTCATATATAGTCATAAGGTTGCAACTTGATGAGCTGCTTGGGTAGCTGACATAATTCCATGCAGGTGGGTTTGTGTCTTTGTTTTTTCGTTCTGCCTCTCCCCTCTCTCTCTCCTTGACTCTCTTGTTTTGTTTCTCGTTGTTCTCTATTCGCTAACAACTAGTCTTTCCAGTAGACCTTTTGTTATTGCTATCTAACCACAGCTTCATACCCTTTGGCATGGTCGTGTTCCACACGACTGCTTGGTGGACAAAAGAAACAGCCTGCCACAAGTGCGGTACAACTCACCTTGGCAGCAATATAATTAGTTATGTTCAATGTTGAGCTGCCTGCCAAGTTTGCATGCAGGCTGTTATCAATGCATACCACCTGGCGGTGAGGTCCATCAGTTCTGAGGCGGTAGTGATGCCAATTCTTGATTTTTGTGGCAGCGAGTTTCTCACATTCACAATTCATAACATAATTCTAGTCCAGAAATTTGCGGACAGCACACAACCGCTGTCACATTTTGCAGGAAAGAGAAGATGCTGTTAAGGGTGATGTTGAGGATGATGCCGTGAGGCATTTTTGGCTGGATATGTTGTTTTGTGAAAATTGCACAGATATATAAATAATTAGTTAGATACTGTAGAGAGAGAGAGAGGGGACAAAGAAGCCTTTGCCTTGCAGCATGTTGAGGCCAAAGCGTTCCAACCGTCGTCGATGGCAATCCATGACTATTGATAGCGAGGTCCCTTGAAGAAGCAGCAAGCGTTGCGACATCTTGTCGGTATTCAGGTCTCTGGATAACCTTTGGCTAATGATCGATCTGAGCATTGAGAGTACTTTGAGACGCCGAATCACGTGTAGAAAGGCTTCAGAACGGTTCCACTGGTTTGGGCTCAGTTAGCGATGTATATAGGTAGGAGTGTTTTGACTGGAGGCGACCTTTTCTGCAATATTGGAATGGTGCCTGGCCAATTTCTTGGGCCTGTTGGAGCATCATTCTGGGTCCAAGGCGGGACGATATTTAGTTTGCCTGTTTCGCAGTGTTCACGTGTGCTGAGAGACAACATACGACACACCGTACCATGGACGACAATGCAAACACCTTACCAGCGCCAGGCTGCCTTGCGGGCCTCATGCTCATTGTTCCCCACCCAACAGGATCAAGAAGTATAATTAGTGTTTCTGTCGAAATCATGAGCTGCTTTGACTTCAGCTGCGGGGCACCACCCACTCTTCCGCTGTTTTCCACCTGTCTTTGCAGTGTCCCAGCGCCCCAACCAGTATCACCTCGTCAACAACATATTGTATAGAAGCGACGAGGACAAGGACGACGACAGGGAGCAACAGCATCAGCCAGCAAAATTTGGCAATCAAATTAGCCCAGCTGGAGACCCCAATAGCAAGATACAAACAGGGACAAAAGAAAAATCTGGAAATAGCTGCTGTTTTCAACACATCGACCATCTCTTCCTTGGACACCATCATCACATAACCGGGACACCATCACAAAATGACCAGGGCACCGTCAAAACATGACCGAGACACCGTCACAACATGATTGGGACACCATCACAACATAACCGGGACACCATCACAAGGTGACCGGGACACCAGCATGACATGACGGGGACACCATCGCAACATGACCAGGACACTATCACAACATGACCGGGACACCGTCACATGACCCGGACACCATCAAAACATAACCGGCACACCGCCAAA
>CAXAMN010004114.1:331708-372216 GCA_963970005.1 Durusdinium trenchii
CCAAAACATGACCAGGACACCATCACAACATGACCGGGACACCATCACAACATGACCGGGACACCATCACATGACCGGGACACCATCAAAACATGACCGGGACACCATCACAACATGACCGGGACACCATCAAAACATGACCGGGACACCATCAAAACAGGACCGGGACACCATCACAACATGACTGGGACACAATCAAAACATGATCGGGACACCATCACAACATGACCACGCCACCATCACATGGTCGGGACACCATCAAAACATGACCGGGACACCGTCACAACACGACCGGGACACCATCAAAACATGACCGGGACACCATCACAACATGACCGGGACACCATCACAACATGACCGGGACACCATCAAAACATGCCCGGGACACCATCACAACATGACCGGGACACCATCACAACATGACCGGGACACCTTCAAAACATGACCGGGACACCATCACAACATGACCGGGACACCATCAAGACATGACCGGGACACCATCAAAACAGGACCGGGACACCATCACAACATGACTGGGTCCCAATCAAAAAGTGATCGGGACACCATCAAAACATAACCGGGATACCAGCATCACATGACCCGGACGCCATCAAAACATGACCGGGACACCATCCGCCCACCAGCTCTGACGGTGACCCGACGGCGCCCGTCCGCCTATTAGTTTTGCAAGACCCCATAGCATGGCTATTGGGGAATTAGGAATGGCGATACCACACACCAAAACGGTCCGCCTGGTTGGGCAGAGATAGCTGGCAGCAAAGGGTCTTGATACTTGTTTTTCCTTAAACTCCACCTTGGCAACATAGTGGTGCATAGCAGTGCACCTTTTGGAGTTTGTGCTGATTCTGCCCTGTTTCCTCTATGCAGTCTGTGCGATGCTCGATGGGTTCGAAGATCGACGGTAGACTTGAGGAGCTGCCCTGTGGTGGAAAGGATTTGTGTCGCTTACATGTGTTGGAGGCCGCGCTACTACAGTAGTAGGTTGGAGGCCATCGCTAGTAGGTTGGAGAAGTAGGTTGGAGGCCATCACTTGTGTGTGTGTGTGTTCCCGTTCGGCTTCTATTCTTCAGCTTGTGGTTCTTTGCTGGGTTTGCATGGCGGAGACCTTCACGACAGCATGAACCAGAATGATCTTTCTTTCTTTACAGTGCACTAGGTGGTGAAGGCTCAAACCAAAGACACTGACGCGGACAACTCGCTTGGTAGGATTTTCGGCCTTGGGCCTTACACTGATCCCCCAACCTGCCCGCAATCCGTTGCAACCCCGCCGGCCTTCCCTACCATGTGGTCGGTGTCCAATCATTCTTCCAGCTGGCAAGCATTCATGCATTCATTTATTGTTAATTCATTCATTAATTCATTCTTCATGCATTCATGCATCCAAGGCCGAAGATAGCGCAACTGTGGACCCCACCCGTCTTCCTCGCTGGAATCGCGTGAAGATGGTCTCACAATTTTTTTGGGATGAGACCTTGGCGTTGTTGGGCCACGCACAAACTGCAGAGATGCAGGAAGCTGTTCTCAGGACTCCCAAATCCTTGCTTTGCAAGTTTGCAATTTTCAGCGAGTAGCCGAGAAGAAGCACAAGGGGAAGATGTTCTTTTGAAAGAGGAACTTGTATTGAAAAGAGGAAGGCGGCTCAAGTCAAACTTGAGAGTCACCTAAGCGATGGCGAAGATTTGCTAAATGAGGGATAAGCGTGCTTCAACATTCAGAGCACATTTACAAGTGTATGTTGCAAATTGTGAGCTCTCTTTGCAGTGCCATTGCACATAGAAGTGGTCATGTAAGCTTGACATTGGCAGCTGGAAAAATTGGAAGCTGAAACCTTGAGAGGACTTGCAGCGATGCTCGTGCACTGGCTTGGCTTTGGCCATTCAAAGCCTTGCAAAGGCGATATTTGCGTGCGTGCTTACACATTTGGACTCAACCAAAGCCGTCTTCTGTGCCCCGGCATAGCTAGGGGTGTGGATTCCCATGGTTTCTGTCCAAGCTAAGGCATCAACTTCCTCGGTTTCGCCCCGTTTGCTGAGTTTCCTTTTTCTCCGGAACGCGGCTGCCATGACGCTTTTGAGGGATGGTCTCACTTTAGAGGCGTGAACTACGGCAGGGTGATTTATATCTTGAAATCTAGTTTGCTAATCCCTCAAGCATCTCAATCTGCATAGTTGCTGACAACATTTGCTTGGATTGTCGACCCATCAGCTGTGAAGTTTATATAAACCTTTTTTGTTGAATCATACGTCAGATATAGGAGGGCTGATCTTCTAGCATCGCGGAACATCCGAAGGCACTTCTGCGCTCCGTGCTACGTGCATTCATGGCAGCCACCGCTTCTTACTCATGGCGATCTCTCAACAGCGTCCGCTTCATGGACAGGGTGGATTCCCAGGGGAGGCGGATGCCTTTGTTATGAAGGTTTATGAAGTACTAGGGAGCCCTTCTGGGAGAATGTGGTTTCAGCTTCCCCTATTCCATAGGTAAGCAAAGAGAATTGGATGGAAACAAGCAGCTGCAAGGAGAACTGCATCTTGGAGCTGTTTCGCCTTGATGATGCTGCTGCATATCGCGTTGGGTATGTTTGTATCCGACAGTTGGCACTGCTCCTGCGAAACACATCCCTTTCGTCAAAGACATTGAACACTGGCGGAAAAGTCAAGGCTAAGATTGCTCAAGGCAAAAGTAACAAAGCCAAAGCTTCAAGCAAAGCTTCCAGCTTGGCGAATGGGAAGCCTCAGCAACATGCCAAAGTCGCTTCCAAGAAGGGGAAATCAGCGGCCAAGCAGTCCGAAACATTGGTGAGCTGGCCCTTCGTGCGCGCAATGTTTTTATGGGCACGTTTGGTGAGTGACCTAAAGGCTTTGAAAGACTTGGCATATCCTTTGTACATGGTGATATTGGGAGCAACCAAGAGCCAGAGCTCTCTACATTTCGCACCTTTCTGTTTGCATGGCCTCACAGCACTGAACGAGTTGATGGCAAAGACTCAAAGGTTGGTTCCACTTTCAGCACTTTTGCTGCGGTTGTTGGATATGGATCTGAAAGCCATTGAGAAGGCATCGAAAGGCTCTCGGGGGGAGATGGGACAAGGGTTCGCTTCGCAGCGGGCAGCCCTGCTCGGTGTAACACCAGTTTGTTGTTTTTCGCTTGGCTTTTTAGCTGAGGAGCGAAGGCAGCATCAATATTTTATGGTTATAACAGACTAAGACGATGAATGATATGTTAATATTGTAGGGTGTACGTAGCGCAGGATCCAGCTCCATTGTGGTGGACTGGGGTGCTTTCGTACAGTGTTATTACTGAGGTTCTTACCGTACCGGCTAATGCGAAATCCTGCAACTGCTTTTTCCCATGCTGTTTGCCTTTTTCCCTGCGTGCATATCGTTTCTCAACTAGTTTTTTTGTTTGCTCTCACTGGTTTGCTCTACCAGTTCTTAACACTTTGCAAGTGTATCCAGCGCCTCCAAGAAACGGTGCGGGGAGGTGATGAGTGTAACAGCAGTGGGGTTTTGGAGGGGTTCGAACACGTTTTCAAGAGGTCTGCAGTTTATGGCAACCGACCGAGTGCTATTGCTGGGCAGGCAGTGATTTCTTTGCTTGAGCTTGTGCCGGACATAGCTCAGGGGCTTGAAGCAATAAAGAAGCACAATAAAACCGGGATGGTGCGTTCATTGTTGGTGAATTATCTCAGACCATGCTTACCAGTGGCTGTGGCGACGGATACGCAGGTAAGAACTTGTTCTTTACAGCACAGACAGCTATTGAAAGGAGGCACATATTTGCGTAGCTATGGGTGACATGCAGATAGCATTTCTCAAGTGATGCAAGTGCAATCACTCAAAAGGCGACACGGGTACGATGTTAAATCTGGTTGTTTGTGTTTGCTTGGGCCGTACACCCACCAACCCTTCTCGAAGGAACACTGACCTTTTCCATCTTCACTTGCTTTCCTTTCCTCCCCTTTCCTTTCGTGAGTCGAGCTATTGACTATTGGCGCCTGCAAACCTATTTTCTTTACTGTATGATCCTTTGTTTCTGTGAGAATTGGAATCCACGCTCCTTTCGTTTTCGCTGGAGCATCATACACCAACAAAGGTGTCTTCATGGTCTGATGACCACTGTTTTGGCTCAAGGAACGCAAAAGGTCCGTTTTCGAGGGCCGACGTTTTTTCATACCCAAGCTCAGGTTATGAGCCCAAATTTCAATCAAGTCCACCCAGCGCTGAGTGAGGGTCAGCGGCTGGTCGTTGGCCGCCATGAGCTCGCTGGTGCAGCGGAGGCGCAGGGCACCACTGACCAAGTCCTGCCTGATCTGGTCAGGCAAGGCTCCAAGAAGCACGCCGACCCCTCGCTGTTCAATCCGCTGCAACGCCGGCTCCGCCACAATCTCGGGCTTCGACCTGAGCCTCTCCAGCGGACTCATTGCCAACCAGCGAGCATAGGCATAGTGATGCTGGGCAGCCAGAAGCGACTCTTCAGCCCTTCGCCGAGTTGGAGATGTCATCCATCAATGGAAAGGCCGTCGTAAGCCAGTCCCCGAACAGGATCGATGCTCCATCCACATTCGGAGCTGGAAGTGGCGGTAGCTCCAAGTTGCGAAGAGCTTCCGTCATTGACGACAACGGGCGGACACCCTCACCAATCCTGGTGACATGACCACCACCGCCACCCAGTGCCGTAGGAGCCGTCCGCGAGGTAGTCCCATGTTGATGCAGTGGGCCAGGAGGACGATCAGGAAAAACGCCTTGATGCGGTCCCCTCCATTCTCCGCTCTATTGAGGCCTCAAGCATGTCGAGCAGGACCTGAGTTCGCCTTGTCGCCCACACTGGTTGCCGGCTCAAACGATGATGATTCCGCTCCACCAGTGATGAGCTTCACCTCCTTTTCGAAGTGCGCCTGGGCTTCTCGCAGTACCCTCTCCCTGATGACCTCAACCTCCTTCACCGTGGGACTTCGTCAATGGTCTTCACGAGGCATCGGATCACCAGTGGACACTCCCTGACCATTGTCCGGTCTTGGTGCACTCCAAAAAGGATTCCTCTCTTGTTGATGATGCGGCTGAGGAGTGGCAATCAAGTACGGATCTAAGACCGCGGCTGAGGACCAGGACCCTTCACAGCACCGGTCTGCCCTTGTTGAGGCGGAAACGGATATTGAGGGATGGTGTATTCCTCACTGGTGCCTCACCACCTACTTGCCCCACATATTCTCCCAAATCATGCCCACGAGCGAGAGGTCCAAGAAGCCCATGTACAGGAGGTAGTTCAGGACGCGGGGCCTCGCGATCTCTCCCAGCCTGTTTCCATGCCCTGATCTCCTCGACGAGCTCCATCTCTCACACCCGAGGCAGAAGCAGCAGCAGTAGGCTGCGGTTGAGCCGCAGTTGACGCCTTGACATGGAGGGCTGGAAGGCTCATGTAATGAATCAACATCAAACCTACCGGAGCTTGCAGTCGAGAGGATTGTCAACCCTCCAAGGTGATGAAGATTGCACGCGGTGCTGCTGCCGCCCTGGGCTTGATCGCCGCGGTTCCTGGACTGAGTGGGACTGTTCGAGCGGCCTCGATGCTTGGCCTGGCAGCTTTGAAAGCTTTCGTAGGCAGTGTTTTGACCAAGACGGCCGCGGGCCAGTCCAAGAGGTCTAACGCATCCCACACAAATGAATCAAAAAGATGGTCGAGGGAAAATGAACCCGGCAGAAGTAGGAGCACCTTGCCAGCCTGGCACCCGGAACGGGGCGTCACCATGGAATGATGGGCCTCTGCAGCCTTGGACGCTCGACCCGTTCCAATCTCCACCCACTGGGACCGACCGGTGGGAGCGCCTTGGTTCGGGCGACGGCGCTGGAGAGTGGTGCACGCATGTCATCCACGAGGGTGTCGGTGCATTTCACCGCAGCAGCAGCCGACGACCATGGAGGTCACTGATGACTGGACCGTCTCCCGCAACTGTGACATTGAAGGGAGTGGCGTGGCCACAGTTTTTTCTACGTTCGCTTCGCCTCCGACCCGATCCGAGAGAGTTCGCAGAACCCCCTCCCACCACCAGGCACGGTGTCGCCACTGCATTGTGGATATGGTGGCGCTGGAGCCGGGCAATCCAGAGCGTTGGAGCGTGGGAGAAGTGCCACGGCTGAGCTTCCTGGTGTAGGTGGTCTGGGCGGCTGAGGAAGAAGCGATCAGTGCACGAGACATCGTGAATCTCGAGGGTGATGATGGGCTATGTGGCTCGTTTGGAAGGGTGCCAGAGAATGGACAGCGTTGAGCCGGCCCGGGCGCGTTTGCCGGCCTGTCGCTGCGGGCGGACGCACTCCCTGTGTGGATGGGCATTTCTTCGCCGGCAAACCCCGGTGCCCCCCTCGAAGGAGGGATCTGACCCAGCATCGGATGGAAGCTTCGAACTTTACGGTGAGCAGTAGACAGTAGAAGAAAAAACCTACTGCGAACCTGCTTTTGCGCGCTGGCCCCGCCAGCCGGGGGAGTGTGAGAATTGGAATCCACGCTCCTTTCGTTTTCGCTGGAGCATCATACACCAACAAAGGTGTCTTCATGGTCTGATGACTACTGGTTTGGCTCAAGGAACGCAAAAGATCCGTTTTCAAGGGCCGACGTTTTTTCATACCCAAGCTTAGTGTCCACAACGTGCCCTTCACTTCCACGACGTGGCTATGACCCTATTTGCTCGCCTTTGTTTTGGCGTGCTTCTCAGAAGCAGCTTCTCCTACCTTTGTTGCTTCTTGACTTGTATTCACTTTTTTGCATTGTTGCATGAGCAGGCAGGGCTGGATTATGGCCCTCGCCCTGCTAATGCGGAAGACTTCGGTGACAATGATATAGTAGATTAGTAGATCAAAAATGTCCCTGTCAACTTGACGCGATCAGGGTCCTACACTCCTTCGCAACTTTGAACCCGCACGAACCATAGTGTAGGCCAACCATCAGATCAAACAGGAACTAAAAATTACATTGTTTGTCTAGTTTTTCCACATGTATGTTTGGATGTGGTCATGAGGCATCCATAAACATAAGGTCCCTATCAAAAAAAATCACTGGAGCGTATCCATCTCTCAACACTCCATCCATCTACCGTGTATATATATATATTCTATATCTAGAATCTACATGTACCAACCACCCGTGTGGCCTCATCTACGTTGCATTTAGTTGGCTCAGTTCTTTTTAGCTAAGCTTGATACTTGTCGATCCCTATCTATATGGTATTTGTTTATCCCAACTCCATCCATATCTTAAAGAGTTGCGCACGATATGTCAGCACAAGGTCCTGATCCAATCGCCGCCCCGCATCATCCAATTTCGAAGAATGCCTTTGTCTACTTATCCCAGTACCTGTCTCCGCTCTACTTGTCTTTTTGTCTACCTACCTACCTACCTACCTTTCTGTATTTTCTGTCCATCTTTCTATCGCTTGAAAGGCTTCGATTTGATAGGGCAGCTACCATTGCAAGCTGCTTCATACATTCTTGCACCACCGATATCTTGGTCACACCCGCTTACAGCTACAGCATGCTACAGCTGTGTTGGGTGGATGCCTTACGTCGAAAGGGCCAAGAAAGCCGGATTTAAAAGGCTGCCATGTTCAGCTGTTTTGGCATTGTGATTGCTGTCAGCTAAGAATGGCTTGTGGGCGGGGCGATTACAACCGGGTGCTCCGGGGCCGTGGTCGTTATCCAGGTGGATAGATATTTCGGGGCCTTTGTAGTTGCCAAGCTGAGTGTTGCGAGTTCCAATTTCAGCCGTTCCTTTCTGCAAACCGGAAACAACTCCCAATGAAAGATGATTTGGTTTGACATGCGACTTCACGGAAGTTGAATACAAAGGCCTGGGAATTGAATCCAACCTTGAGGTTGCCAATTCGGGTTTGATAGAAAGCCTCATTCCGGATTTGAAGCAACTAGCACTCAGCCCAGCCTGCATTTGATACCTGAATTTGATCAGCTATGGGTTCGTCTTGACGTTACAGTGAAGCAAGTCACCACTGTGGAACCAGCAGTTTACCTTTTAAGAGCCACACACACACTCACACCCACCATCTCTGCCAGTAGACTCCAATTTTCTCAGCCTCTGAATTCACAGTGAGGCCAGAGTAGACTACCAGCTTTTGACACACGCTCCTTGTGGAGGGGTCGGTGGATGTAGAAGTTGTTGCCTGTAGATAGGTATCGCAGCTGGCCTCGGAACTCTGTTCGGAACTCCCCTCCAACCCCACTTTACCGATTGGTTTCTTTGCCGACCCCCAGAATGCTTGCAAGATTTTCCAAGTGAAGCACGCAAAGACAAAGACCAAATTTGTGTGTTGTTGTTTACTGTAATATTGTTGTGTCTCTTGCGAGAACTAAAACTCACAATTGTATCGGCCCTGCCAACGTATGTCACAGGTCATGCGCTCCCATTACTTCAATAACTCCAGCCAACTCCACGTTACATTGTGGTACAGCAGAGCAGCCAGGAAACTTACTGTATTGAAACTGAAGCAACAATTAGGTAGCCTATAGTCCTCATTCTGCCCACTTAAATGTTGCACTCGCAGGTCCAGACGAGGCAAAGGAGGCAGTTCATATCGAAGTGCCTTGGATTGTTGTCCTTCGACAGAGTTTGTTTGCAACTTGGCCAAGTTGTCATCAGCATGCTTCATTTTTGTTATCGGCTTGCAGCGGCCAAGATGCTCCTTCAGCTTCCGAACTTTGAAGAAGAGACGCTGAGCAAAGTCGGCAACTACATCTGTGCCTGAAGCCCAGCAAGCCCAGCTCATCGAACAGAGGTGGCGCATGAGCAAAAGGTCAACGCCAAAGGTAATTACTTGATGGCTTAACTGCAGCACAATCTCTTAGCGTGCAAACAGGTGGGGACACCTAGGTCAGGCACAGCCTTCCTTCGTGGTGGTTCCTCTTAGGCGCCTTCCGCCCCCCAACACACACTTAAGAAGAGTGCTCCTTAGAGCGTGGCTTCAGGCTACTCACGGTGTGCATTAGCACTTTAGTGTTACTGCAGTTTAGACCTTGACTAAAAGAAATTGCTGAGTCGGTCGAACAGGATGTCTGAACATGGGTGAAACATAGAGAATCAGTTAAAAATTGTCCAGGTACGCTGGGATGATCAGTCCCAGTATCACCAAGGCTTAGAGAGCATCTTCGTTGGCGGTAGACTCTCTGCCTTGCCACCACCCCCTGCAGCTGTACAGTATCGAGTTCAGCCAAATAGTATAGAGAAGGATAGGTTAGAGTCCCTTGGAACGGGGGTTGACACACACACAAGAAGCCGAAACGGCGCAGCTAGCAAGACTCAGTACAAGCTCCTTTTTCCAGAAGGCAGCAACGCTGCAGCACAATGTTCCTTCGAGTGACCTTTTGTCACGTATAGTATAGCTGTACCAATGCTGGTGAAGTAAGTTCGGCCATGTGTGGTGGGTATGAGTATTGTTGAAGTGTGTGGTGCCTGGATTGTAAGGCTGATAAGCGCAGGCGGTAGCTTCCTGCTGATTGTGTGTCCCGGAGTTCTTGTCTGCGGGTTGATGAGAAAGCCCGAAAGATGATCGTCTTCCACAGTCTCGATTTGCACTGGATTTCCGTAGAAATCTGGATGGGCTAGTGTGGTAATAGGTAGTGATTGTCTGAAGTGGTCATTGATGAGAATGTACCGGTTGTCGACGTAACGAGTGTTGAAAAGGTGGAGGTTGGGTTGTTGTAAAAATGTGTGGTGTGCTTCATGCCAAGAATGTTCAATGAGTGTGATGGCCACATTGCAAAGTGCGGGGGATAGTTGGCTGCCAATGCCTGCTCCTTGGATTTGCTGGTAGTTGGTGTGACATGCCTGAAAGATGCAGGGTTGCAGTGCTTGTTGCACAATGAGCGGAATGTGCTTGGGGCGGTGGATGTAATGTCGGCCAATGTGCGAGTGTTGGATGGGGTTGCCGGTTGACTGTATTTCTATGGTGAGTGTGGTGGTGGTGTGTTGTAAATGCCAGCGGTTGCAAAGGCTGATGACTGCATCCACGAGTCGTTGTTGTGGAACGCTGTTGAAGAAGCCGACGAGATCATCGTTGATGGCAGTAAGGTGGATGTCTTCAGGTGTGTGTGTGTGAAATGGTGGTGGAGTTGCTTCCACAGGTTGGGTATGGGGAGTTGTCCTGGGAAAAAGGGCTTGTGCGTCACCGTGTTTCACTTACCTGGTCTCTTAGGTTTTTCACTTAGGCCGGCGTGTGGCAAACCGCTTTCAGTTCGGCGCGCAAATTCATAAGTGTGTCTGTGTGTAACCTTTGGAGTCAGCAGGGGGGCTGCCTGACTTGTAACAGTGGCAGTCCAACGAAGAGGCTGTTACGAGTCACTGATATGGATTCTGGACGCAGAAATCCACTTACCTGCTTGAATTTTTAAACTCTGCAGACGCGCGCGACCGCCGTCAGCCCTGATCGCCGCTTTCGTTTCTTGAGCTTTTGGCCCTATTTCCGTTTGAGGACCCCCAGGCTCCTTTGGGTTTTGCCTGAACTGTTCAGGATTTGGGAACCCAGGCTGGCGTGTGGCAAACCGCAACTAAATCAGCGCGCATTTCTATAAGCGCGTCAACCCGCTATTTCAAGGGGGCCGACACTTGTAGTTGGTTAGTCAAGCGACTGATGTTAAAACTTTAACTTTCATTTTTCGATAAAGCATTTGCAGCAGGGGGTAGGCGACGGACAGGCACTATCCAATGAAGACACTGTCAGGTCACGGTGGAGTGTGGGACGCCGCATCGCGCGCTCATTTTCAAACAATTTAACACAGATCACGGTGGAGCAATGTGGGGCGCCACATTGTGCACCTGCTCATTTTACAGCTCTCTCTGCCACACCGTTCTCCAGCTACTGCGTTCCGTGATCCAGTAACTGAAGTTCCATGTGAGCGCGCTCTCTCTTAGGGC
Organism: Durusdinium trenchii; assembly: GCA_963970005.1. Taxonomy (NCBI): domain Eukaryota; class Dinophyceae; order Suessiales; family Symbiodiniaceae; genus Durusdinium; species Durusdinium trenchii. The sequence continues at coordinate 342,644 of CAXAMN010004114.1, forward strand.
GCTGCCTGCGTGCTCTCACGCGCGCCCTTTCATTCTGTTACGTTTCCACTTAGGGTCTCTTGCTGGGATACTTTTTGGGTGGCGTTGCCAGGTAAGACGAAGCGCAAGCTGACATGAAACCTTTCTACGCCCTTATTTTCCAAAATGGGTGGCGTTGTCTTGTACATCGTCTTGATGTTTTGGTGGTTTTGCTCGCCAGAATTTTCGTCGAAACCTCACAAAGGAAGGGGCGACACGCTGTTCATGTCTATTTTGGATTAGATGCGTGCCCAACAAGCAACTAGCTGTACACACACACGTCACATATCTATATATATAGGCGTGCGTACTTAGCACCTGGGGGCGCTCAACAATTTTTGCGCAACCTTTCGCAGGCCCTGTGAGTATGTTCGTGGGAAACTTGTCCGTTTTCACTGCGCGGTTCCCGAGGCTCTTTTCATTGACCACCTGGGGCTGTTGAGCCGCTCTGTGGCTTTTCCAGAATTGACCACTCCAGTCCTCTTACACTTACGTCGCCACAGCAAGCCAGTTGCTGAGATTGATGTCCGACGTGTTGGCGAGCCACCCCGCCCACCCCGATGATGTTGAGGCACTGCCGAGTGGAAGCCTTGCGGCGGCAGCTCAAACTGATGATCTCCCTTGTGGAAGAAAGCCGCCAGCAGGCGAGATACGCTCAAACGTGAAACGCGTTCAAATTCTGCGGTACCTCCCTGCAGGGTGTGAACACCAAAACCTGTTCGATGGGTGGCCCAAGAAGAGTGTTTGCGCAAATAGACATGTGAGGGTTCGAGGATACTCGTTGGTGTACCGCGCAGATGTTGGCAGCGTTCTCTTTAACCACTTAACACGCACAAGTAGTCATATATATATATATGTATACATATGTATGTATTTCTGTGTGTATGTGTATGTTGCAGAGCCTGGCAAACCAGCAATGTGATAAGGATTGTTGTCGCTGTGTTGCCGCGAGTGGTATTAACCAGCTTTTTGTCGCATTAGGTGCGTTGTTGATCTTCAGCTAGCAAAAACCGTGGTATTTACGACGTTTTTCCGTAGGATGCAAAAGCAAGCCATTGCTTTTACATGGTTAAAAATTGCGGCTGCTAAAAACTGTCACTTATGCGGCGATAAGCGTTTTGCTAATAGAGATGTCTTCAACGAACTGTAGTTTGCGATTTTGTGAAGATGTCGCAAACCTTGATCCAAAATTGATCAAACGTGATCGACCTCCAGAAGCAGCTCAAAGTAGCTTCTCATGAGCCAAGGCTGAAATGAGCTTTTGATTGCGCAATGACTGGTGAGCAACCGACGCGCCCGTCTGGCCGGTGCCCGGCAGCAGGCCAGCCGCAAACCAAAGAAAGGACAGGCGGGGAGATGCAGAATGCGGGAGTAGTAGTAGCAGCAACCGTGGCCGAGGTGGTAGTAGTAGCAGTAGTAGTAGTAGGCAGCAGCAGCAGCAGTCGTCATCGTCTCGATTTTGATTGGCCTAGTTCATCAATGTTGTCAGATCGCGAACTGATCCGCTGCACGATAGATGATCGTAAGTAGCGCGGGCACCTTGCCTGGCCACCTTCAGCTACAGCGCGCGTTTCAAGTGGAAGGTTTTGAGAACACATACGTAACACTGTCAGCATAGCAGTAGCAGTAGCAGTAGTAGCGGGGGTGGTGGTGGTGGTGGTAGTAGTAGTAGTAGAGTATTGTAGTTGTAGAAGTGGTAGTAGTAGTAGTAGTAGTAGTCGTAGTAGTAGTAGTAGTGGTAGTGGTAGTCGTAGTAGTAGTAGTAGTAGTAGTCGTAGTAGTAGTAGTAGTGGTGGTAGTAGTAGTAGTAGTGGTGGTAGTAGTAGTAGTAGTGGTAGTAGTAGAAGTAGTAGTGGTAGTAGTAGTAGTGGTAATAGTAGTAGTAGTAGTAGCAGTAGTAGTAGTAGTAGTGGTAGTAGAAGTAGTGGTAGTAGTAGTAATAGTAGTACTAGTAGTAGTCGTCGTCGTCGTAGTAGTGGTAGTAGCAGTAGTATTGGTAGTAGTAGAAGTAGAAGTAGAAGCAGAAGCAGTAGTAGTAGTAGTAGTGGTAGTGGTAGTGGTAGTTGTAGTCGTCCAATGTGAGTGAGTGATCTGTGACCAAGCATGATGAAGAGGATTCCAGGACCATTGTGGACTTGGATGATGACTGGTACACAGCTGAAGAAATTGCGGAGAAGAAAGGAATCAAACAAGGCTGCAAGGGGATTATGACCTCAAAGTGGAGGCTTCAGTCAAGGGATTGATGAAAGGCCCCATGAACATGGCAATCTGGCAGCCTTGGGTGTCAAGCAGTACCATTTGGTCAAACCCACCACTAAGACCCAAGTGGTGAAGAAGCGCAAAGCGCAGATGGATGAGAAGGTCGAAGATGTGAGCCAGAATGATTTTGCTCAGATGAGGCAAGCTATGCACTCAGACCTCACTCAGAAGATGATTGGCAACAGCAGGCCCAGTGGGGAGTGGCCCGAACAAGGCCAAGGAGGGAGAGGTCGAAGTCAGGTCGACTGGCTGCAGCACTACAAGAAGTTCAAGGGCAGCCTGACCAGCATGAACACTGAAGTGCATGCAAGTCTTGAAAGAGAAGCTGTCCACTTCTCCTGAGAGTGGCATGAAGCAGCTGGTGAAGGACCAGCTGGAGGCTAAGAGCTCTGCTCTGTGCAATGAGAAGAAGAACCGGATGTCTGAGCATTTGCTATATCCCAAAGAGCACAAGGATGAAGAGGAAGCCAAGCAAAAGGCCTCTGAATTGAATGCGATGAATGAAGCTACGCAAACCTTCTTGATATCATTCGGGAAGGAGATTGCTGCGCGCAAGGCTGCGATCGCCAGCTAGTGGAGCCCTCGCTTGTTGGCCCTATTGGGTAGCCTGGGCAAGGCTGAGATAGAGTTTGGCTGTTGAAACCCTGCCTTTGACAAGGCCTTGGTGGGAAAAATGAGCTTGGCGCAAGGGGTTCCTTTTTTGTATTTCTTTTGGGCATTGCAAAGCCTTGAAGATTGGGCATCTTTCAGCACAAGGCTGCCTGCACACTTCCAATGTTGCGCCTGCCACCACTGCAAAGCTGGCAATTGAAAAGGCTCAGAAAGCAGAAGCTGCTGGAGCCAAATTGAAAGTTGCCAAGGGAAAGGCCACTGCTGCCAGAGCATTGAGAAATGCAGCCCCAAAGCCTCATGGCCACCCATCTATTGTGCCAAGGTTCCAATGAAAAACAAAAAAACACACCAAGTGGTCTCGATGCGGTGTGCTTTCCAGTTGCCGAATGAATACATGGCAGACCAGAAGGCCATCGAAGCAGCCCAGCCTGCACAAGGCTCCAAAACTTGGCAAGCTTTAACCAAAATTGGCTGGCTCCCAACACCCCAATAGTTTTGGATACATTGCTTTGGGCTTTCATGGCCCTGTCCAAGGCACCATCAGAGAGGAATCACATGATTTTCTCGCAATCAACCTTCCTGCCATGGAGGGTGGGGCTGGCATCAGGGTCCCCTTCACAGTAGCAAGTTTCACTGGGAATACAAAACCAAGGCTGCAATCCTTGAGGTGTTGCTGTGGTCTTTGGATTGCTTAAAGCAAGGCAGATACCCAACCAGAAGGCATGATGGCAGCCCATGGTTGAAAAGCGACAAGACAAGGGCCAAGTTCAAGGGGAAGTTGCCTGTACAAGGCATGCTTTGTGAATTCGAGTTGATTGGGATTGGCTGAACTCTTGGCTCAACTTTTCATGTTGGAATACAGGAAGTGGAATGCGCTGGCTTTGCAAAGCAAAGCATGTTGACTTCAGAAACTTCTCCCAGAATGACAGGGAAACAGGCCCGTGCAAGGACAGCTTTGCGCAAAGGGTTGTAGATATGAGAAAAGAGCTTTGGCCTGCAGATTTGCGTTTGCCTGACAGGTGTTGGTGCTGATATTGCAGGCCAGCTTCTAGTGGAGTTGGCCAAATGCTACCCTGGAAGGGCCTTGAAAGAGAATGTTGCCCGCCTATGGCAAGACATCCAGCTCTTGTACAGTGAGCACCATGTTGAGTATAAGCTGCACACATTGACCCCTGAAGTGCTGAACAAGGGCAAAAGTAAAAAGAAGACCAGCCAGGTGGCAACTTTGAAAGGGCCAGCAGCTGTGAGGCATTTGGTACCACAGTTGCCAATTCTGACGGCTGAGCATTTTGCTGAAGGCGCTGAACTTCAGAAAGCCTACCACAAGCTTGCCAGGTTCCTTGCAGAAGCATATTTGTGCGTCGAGACCAACTCACTCCAAGACTTGCCAAGGGGCCAAAGTGGCTGGCCAGTACATGGCCTTGGAAGCAGCAGCTTTGAGACATGACCCTGAGTCAAAAGATTGGCACATCATGCCAAAGCTGCGCCTTTTCCAGCACCTTTGCGATTCACCATTTCCACAGAAGAGTTTTTGGCGTTACAAAGATGAAACTACACGGGGGTTGCTGCAGCAGCTCTTTACCAGAAGGGGTGGCAAAGACACCAGGTGTGAATGCTGCCAACTGCTTGCTGAAGTGGCAGCAAAGCGCAGCTTTCCCTGCTATGCGCCAACATTGAGGCCAAATGCAACCTTGCCAGCCAAGTCATGTGCCTGAAAAGGGTTGCCTGCACCAGGCACCAAAACACCACAAAGGACTTGCCTGCACAGGGTTGCCTGCGCAAGGCACCAAAACAACACACACGCCTTGTCTGAATAGAGTTGCCTGCACAAGGCACAAAACAAAAAAGAAAAAGGCCATATACAATGCAGAACTTGGAAGCTCCATTTTGAAGCTTCCAAGAAGCTCCATTTTAAAGCTTCCAAACTTTCTCACAAAAATCTGTTTAAAAAAACAAAGCAGCTTCATTTAGGAGCTGGCAGCTCTTGTAAGCAGCTTCAGTTTGGAGCTGCCAGCTCCAAACAAGGCTGCCAGCTCCAGATTGAAGCTTCCAAGCAGTTCCATTCCAGAGCTGGCAGCTCAAACCAAAGCTGGCAGCTCCAGAATGAAGCTGCTGCGATTCTCAGGAGGTGGCGTGATGGTTTCGGAGGTGTGATGAGGAAGTGGTTGGCAAAGCTCCCTGGATTGCCATGCTGCGAGGCAAGGTTTGAAGTAAATCTGGTGACAAAATTCTGGAAGTTCCGGCATGGCGGAGGATGACTTTGTCTCCAAGGAATTGCTGAAGTTGCTTGATGGAGCGAGCAGTGAATCTGGGCTCATGGCGCAGGCGTTGCAAAAGTTGTTGCCCTTGGGTGGCAAGAAAGTGGTCTGCTCTGTGGGCGAGTGTGGGCGGTAGTAGACCGTGGTGTTTTGGCCGTTTGGTCATGGCTTTGTGAAATGCGGTGAAGGATTGTCCCTTGGTGGAGAAGAAAGTGCTGTTCATGTTGGCGCCTAAGAAATGGCGCAAGTGTGGTGGTAGCTGCAAGTCGTCCAAAGTGACGATGAGGTGTCCGTTGTTGGTGGACTGCTGTGGATCGGTAAGCAATTGGCAAAGGTGCGCGCAGCCGCATGGCAGCTGATCCTCATGAGGAAGTTGCGGGAATGATTGTTCCCAACGCCGGTGGTTGTGGAGTTGGCTGCTGAGCGTGCTGTGAGCTGCTTCTCGAAGTTTGCATGTGGGAAGGTGAAGTGGGATGGCATGATGTTTGCGCTGGTGGAGTAAGGTGGTGAGCCACCGTTGAGTGTTGTGTTGGAAAGTGTCGCGCGCCAGGAAAGGAACTGTGAGAGGTTGATTCTTCGAGGCTGGTTGCCACTCGGCGGATGGCATAGACCTCGGTCCGAGTATCTGCCGGACCGCAAGCCAAGGGCGGCGTCGTAAGATGCTTGGGAAGACTTAGTGGGGTGGGGTGAGGGCGTGGTGGAGTTTGTGTGAGAGGTGCTGTATGGGTTGCTTGGTGGTGTGGAGGCGTCTTCGTAATCCGGCTAAGAGCCTGTAGTGGTTGGCTAAAATGTGCGCGATGGCGGCTGAATTGCCATCCATCTGCCTTAAGCTTGAGGTGTTGTGAGATGAACGGCCAGTTGAGTGTGGGTTGCCATTGGGAGATGTAAAGTAAAGGTGTTCGTGGATCCAGGCTTGGTCGTAGTCGGGATAGCTGGCGATGTGGATCGTGGAGTAGTGGGTGATGGTGCCTGTAGAGTGCCAATAGCGTAGTGAAAGTTCTGCTGATATGGGTGTGTTGTGAGAAAGTTGCTTGAGTTTGGCTTTTCGGTAGCGCTCTCTGTGAGGGGAATGTCGATGGCAATGGACCCCACATAGAAGTGGCCGTGTTGGTGGTAACATCTCTGGGTGTCGTGGGAGTTGAAGTGGATCTTGATGTAAATAGAGTTGGGTGAGATGAATTTTGCATAGTGTATTGGTCTGGGTGGATGCCCACTTGCTGGAATCGGTGGCGCCATTGTTTGGATCGATGTGTGTTGGATGGGTGAACAATGCAGTGAGGTGGAGAAGTCCAAGGCTGTAGATGGCCTCGGCTCGATCGATGTAAGTGGCTGCGTGAATGAGGGTGGCAAGTGTTTTGTGGGGTTGGCGGATATGTTGGAGGTTGGTTGATTGCTGCTCCGACGGCCACAAGCTGTTGGAGGCTTTTGGTGGGAAGGCGCGTGACCTTGCTCAGAGGTTTGCCATACTTGATGGCCAGCCTCTTTGCGTTGTTGCTCCGTGGTACCGGTAGACTGGAGCAGGGTCAAGATCTCTTGCGCAGATTGTTTGACCCACGCTGCAATGTGTGGAATGGCCCACTTGCGCGATGGACAACGGTTCCGGGTCACGCGATGGAGCCTCGGCGAGTGGTGGATTTGCTGGGGGAAAGCTCGAGGACATGCGCCTGCAATTTGGCGCGGGCTCGCTGGAGCTCTTCTTCTTTTGCATGGAGCTGGCAAACGGCGCTTCCTTGGGCCGGGCCGGGGAGTGTTTGCGGATCTCTTGGGTGATGATATCCACCAAACGTTGCATGAATGCTTTGGCTCCCGTGGCTTTGGGGGGTGGAGCGCGGCCCGCCGCACGGTGAAGAGCATCCGCGGCGCCATCCAAATCTACGTGTTGCTCACGCAGCTGTTGAATGAGGTGAGTGAGGAACACGGGCTCTGCGATAGAGTAGGTTGGCGCAAGGCTGGTACATTTGCCATTGGAAAGGGCGCGGGCCGGGAAATCGGAAGTTCCATGGAATGCTAAGAGCCACGAAAAGAGTTGGAACGCGGGCTATCCTGCAATGCGTTGCTTCCGACTCCACGCGATCGGTTGTATCTTCTTGAACATTTGATGGTTGGCCGTGACATTGGCATCCCAATGTTCATCTGTCTGCCTCCAGGTGGAGGGAATCGGAGGGGCTGGGAATGGAACGTCTGGGTGGAAGTGTGACGGTGGCGTGGCGAAATCGCCACCTGGGTTCCCGGCGGCGGTGGTGGTGATGGCGGTGTGTGTGTGGTGGTGGAAGCTGAGTCTGAGATTGGGTGGAGGTTGAAGTGGAGCTGTGTGGTAGGTCGGGGCTGGAGTAGTCGGGTGAGGTGGGCGATGTTGTGGAGATGCGATTGGTTGCGGAGGTGAGGGAAGTCAGTGGAACTGAGTAGTGGGGACACTGTAGTAGTGTTGCATCATCGGTTGGGGCATGGATGGATAGACCATCATTGGTGTAGTGTATGTGTGAGGTGTCGCGTAGGCAGGGGGTGGAAGGTGTTGAGGTTGCGGTGGATATGGATAAGTGGTGAAGTGCTGTGGAGGTGGAGTGGCAGCATAAGGCATTGGCATGTGCTGTGGTGGCATGGGCGCTGGACCATAGGTCGTGGAAATCATAGGAGCCGCCGCCACGGGTAGCGCATGGCTGTGAGCACGATCGGAGGAAAGATTGAAATGTCGATCAGGAATGCAGGTCGAGCAATGAATGCCCGTTAAATTGCAAATCGGTGAGTACTTAGCTGCATATCATTGAAAAGTTGGGAAAGTGGTTAATTAGTGGCATGTCCTATATCCTATGAATACTTAGCAGCATGGTATGTCATTCTTTGAAGGGAATCTCAGTGAGCCCTGCAGCAGATGCGCAGCGCTTTCAAGCAAAAACGCTGAGCCGGTGTTGTTCGAGCAGGAACGCAAGGTCAGTGAAAGTTCACCCTGAACGGCATGTGCATAAAGCGCCCCTTGATGGGATCACACCACAGACCTCAGTGGGACCCTGTGGCGAAACACACTTAGATCAGGGCTCGCAAGAGCATACTGCAATTTAGACCTTGGCTGGTGAACCGCAAGATGGGGAGTCCACTTAAACAGTATTGTTTAACATGGGTGAGACGAAGGAAAGCGCATTAGCCTTTATGATGTTTTAAAATGATGGTACACAGTCAGACGTCTCTGACCGCTTCCCATGACATCACTAGCTTCGTTGGCCAGCGTCGTGATGTCATGCGCTGGCCGCCTGCTACTGCACATAAAGATGTAAGAAATGAATTCCGAGATCCTTTGTGTGTCCGAATCCTTGGAGACAGGTGTTGACACATACACACATGCACACCACAAGTGTTGCGCTTGGCTCGAAACTATTATCAGCTTCTGCTGGCATGCCAACACAGAGGTATTGCCATAGAGACTTGCAGGGTGAACATACTTTGTTTTGTCGCCAGACCCAGCGACGATAAAGCAGAGATTGAGCTCTGCCCAAAGCAACAATGTCCGCGACTGTTGCACAGTGAGCTTTGCCGCAAGTTTCAAGACGAGCACACACGCCACGCTGTAGAGCTGCTGGGCCAAAACGCGCTCTTGCTCTTCACCACGGCGCTCTCACCTTTTTGTAGCGAACGAGTATTGTGCCCCCCACCACCGCCCCCAAGACGACGTTGAATATGTTGCGCAGCTGTGCGCTGATGGACCACTTAACGCCCTATTTCGAAATCCAAAAAGATGCTTTCAGCTTCCAGGCAGGAGTGTGTCGCCCGACAAACTTGCGGAGAGCAGCCGCCAAACGAGCGTTTCGCTCGAGATTTCCTTTAAAGTCAAAATTCAACTTTCCAAAACGAGCATTTCGTTCGAGGCTTCCTCCAAAAGTCACGCGTCAAAATCTCCAAAAGAGCGTTTCAACAGTGAAGCGGGAAATCTCATCAGAGCAAACATATCAAACAGCCTGCCAAGCAGTTTTGCATTCCTGGCCCCTCAAAAGCATTACTGTCACAGCGACATTCACCTACACTAGACATCCCAAGCTCACGATTCCGTCCGCCTTGATACCTCCAAGATGCACAAAATACTGCGCTTGCCACGAAAAGTGACGATGTGACATCTTCATACCTTCAGCAAAATTTGCACCACACCACACATTTGGAATGATTTCGACACATTCCGTGGTCTATCACATCCATCGAATTCGTTCTTTAAGCTGAGGTTTCTCACGCAAACACAGTTTCTAGGCAACAGCCCGAAACGCAAATTCCACTGTCACAGTGACATTTAACACCTCCAACAAACCACCCTCCGAACGTCAATCCCACTGTCACAGCAAATACGTTCACAAAAACCTACACCGGCGCAGCAAAAACATCCTCCACCTTTCAACATCTTATTTTTTCCACCCTATTTCACATGAATCTAACACTTCATGTTTCCGTCCAAGCCCTCCTCCAAAAGCTTCCCCACTGTCAACGCCATAGCGATTCAACCGCGAACGAGTGCGGTTGCACGAACCGCGAACGATTGCGGATGGTTGCGAGCGCTACAACAACGCGTCGCGAACAAGACTCTACGCATTCGGAGAACAAACGTTACTCTGATTTACTCTTTGCGCGCTCCCCGTTGTATTCAGACCGGGGTCTGCGGATATGTCAATGTGACAGTTTCCTCACTTCGCGAGGTACAACGCTTCAGGGAGCAGCTCCAGGATGCAACCTTGAGTTTTCTTTGCTGCGCCATTTTTGTTTAAAAGAAACGTGTTGAATGCTCCCATTAAAGACGTTTGAGTCTCTAGGAGCCGCCACCTCCTGGGCAACTCTTTGTTTTGGACGCCACACCTTTGAGTCGCCAACGTGCACAGCTGTTGAACCGTGTTTGGGCGTGCAAGACGGCTGTCGATGAGGTTTTGGCAATCCTTGAAACATCCTATAAATAGGCATGAATAGACCATTTTTTCCATTCGATGCCGATCGAATTCCAAGTTGCGAGGTTATGCAGAGCATGAGAAAAGGTGCATCGAGGCTGAAACCGCCCAGACAAGAGCGTTTTGGCTGAAAGGTTCTTCACACAGTTGATTTCCCGTCTTGAAAGGATCACAAGCGGGCCTTTTTCCTTCACTTGAGAACAAAAGCCTTCAGGTGTTCGCACCTCTATTCACAGACTCCCCCTCTGTCGCTCTGACAGATTCGGACGGAAAAGTCCAAAAGGAGGCTCAAGGCTTTGTTGAAAGGCTTTTCGCCTTATAGTACTCGGCCCTCATCTTCTCGATGGACCAGCCCTTTCCAGAATGCGCTTTCTGGAATTTGTTCCACGGATTGGTCGGGGATGGCGACCTCTTCCGACCTCCATGGTGGCTGGTCTGAACCACCGCGCGGTGCAAGCGCTCGGATGCCACCATCGCCTTCTCAGCGACATGTCCAGCCACGATCGCCTGCTCGGCGGCTTGTTCAGCTGCATGCGCTGCTATCTCAGCGCTCTCGGCGGCCTTCCCGGCCTCATCAGCAGCGGCGCAAGCTGCTTGGATCACACGCTCACTTGGCAAATCCAGCGGTCGACTTGAGCTGGACCCACCACTTTTCTTCTGCCCCATAGTTCTGGCCATAGAGCTCCTCAATCTCAAACCCCCTTTCTCCACTCTTGTTTTGAGCTTCCAAGGTGGTTTCTTCTTCACTGCTGGGGCTATTGTCAGCCTCGTCTTCTGTCGGTGAAGCTTCACCAACCCCTTTCTTCCTTGTAGTAGAGCTCCTCGATCTTGGTCGCCTTGAGGGCAATGGTGTGGTTATGACCCCTTCCTCAAACTCCAGCTCATCCCCTGAAACATGCAGCTTGCTGGACAGCAATTGCAATCGACGGAGGCAACAATGCACCGAAGTGCAAATCGTCCTCGCAACCCAGATTGCCCCTATCACTATCAGCACTAGGCCGCACAGCCAGAGGTTGCCGAAGGTCTCGTCAGAGCCGGCACCACCATGCGCCTCCGCGGCTTGCACTAGCAAACCACCGGCCAACAAAGCCCGAAGAGCCACTTGGTGTTCTTGAGACTGTGGTTGGAGCGGCTGTCCCCCACCCATCATCCTCTTCACTTGAACTTCACTTCGCAAGCCCAAGTCCTGCTGGAATCCAGTGAAGCTTTGACCCACGAGCGGCTTGGTCATGCCGTCTGCCACGAGCTCCGTGCCCTTCAAGTGGATGAGCTTCCAAGGGCCACCCGGAAACAGGCTTTGTCCCTCCAGAGCTTCTCTGAGGATATTGGAACGGACCCTCAGATGCCTCGTCCGCCAAGAGGTGGCGGAGTTTCCGTGGGCTAATCCTATTGCGGCAGCATTGTCACCATAGATCACCCTCTCAAACGTGTTGCCCACGAGCTGCTCCCCCCACATGGCACACAACAAAGCCTCTGTGGCTCTTCCAGCATTCAAGGCCTCGCAACAGGAAACCAGCTCTGCTTCTGCGGTGCTGTGACATACGAAAGGTTGGGTCGAACTCTGCCAAGCCACCGGTGCACCAGCAAAGCATAGTACCAGGCCTTGCATGCTCTTGTGACCGTTGCCTGTGCCATAAGCTATATCAGCAAACACTTCAAGCAGCTTTTCGTGGCGCTGAACTTTGAGTTGGCTTCTGGCTCCCCATGGATTGTGCATGTAGCTTGGGTAGTGAAGATCTCCAGGTTTGTGCTTCACGTAAGCCAGGAGTTCATTGCCAATTTCAATCGCTTTGCCAGGGTTTCTGGTGACAAGCCTGCTCAAAGCTGCGACGCCGTAGGCCAAATCTGGTCTTGACCTTGTTGACAACCAGAGAAGTGATCCGGCCAAGGCTTGTGCTTCCTTGATCTGGTTGCGATCGATGTCAGGCTGCTGTTCTCCATCGGCCTCACTGACCTTGAAGTTTGGGAAGGCAGCTGCACGAGTGACTTGCCATCTGGCGAGGATTTCTTGCTCATACTTATTCTGAGCGATGTGGTACCCATCTCCATCAACATCAGGGGCAATCTCAAAGCCACAAAAGTGAACTGGATTTGTGCTGGAAGCCCATTCGATGCTGGATGTGGCCCACGTAGCTCGCAGAGCATCCAAAGCAGCTGAAATGCTCCCTTCCTCACCTGTCAGCAGGATGTCATCGACGTACACGGACATCAAACCGGACCAAATTCGTTCACCAGAGATCGAATCCACCTCCTCCAACCGCCAGAGATTTTCATCAGCGGTCTTGCAGAAACTCCCCCGGACTTCACGATCCCCTTTTTGCCTGGTCCATGACATCTGAGGCAGCTTCGTGTCTCTATACTGTGACCAGTCACGGGGTGATGTCGTCAGGCCGTACATGGCCAATTTGACCAACCAAACCTCCCCTTCTCTTGCAAGTCCCAATCGCCGGTAGACGGATGGAATCTCCATTGCCACCAGCTTTCCGTCTTCCCGACGAGGAGCGTTCAAAAAGGCGACACGAATGTCGGTTGCCGCCATGGCCCAGCCTTTCAAAGATGCCGTTCTCACTAGGGCTCGTACTTGGCAACCGTCAGCACCACCCGCGTAGCTGTCAGCATCAAAGCGGGTTTCAGAATAGTTGCCGCAACATACGGCACGGGCTCGGCGAGCACCCGTACCAGCTTTTCTGGTGTACACCATCTTTGCAGGGAGCAATTCAATGGTCTTGTCTTCACGGGCAGCACGATCATGAAGATCTTCTTTTGTAATCTGCTCCACTGCCCTTTTTGTAGTAACCAGCTGGGTGTGCTCTGCCGTGATTGATGGAGTCCAGTTTTCGAAATCATCCAGGACTTCCCGAGCGGCCACTGTCTTGGTGACCAAGAATTCTTCCTCCATCTCTTTCTGCTCTTGCAGATGGTTGTTGTGGTCACAATGCAAAAGCTCCTCTTCTAGCTCGACCTTGTTCATGACGGCATTTGTCAACACCTCCATGTATGACCCTTGGTCAGGGTTCGTGATGTCCAGATGGCCAATCTCTTCACCGATGTAAGTGGCCAAGTTCGCCTGGACGGAGCGGATGAACTGGACCCTCGTGAGAGGAATGTTCCCAGGTGCTTCATCATCTTTTGGGGCCACCAGGCTTGAGCCACCGCACTGGTTGTTAGGCGCCCCCTCCTTCTCCCCTCCTCCGGACGAGTCCTCCACCATAGAAACCGAGCTTGGAGTTTCAGCACCCTGGGAACCCCCTTCACACGAGGCCTCCCGCTCAGGGGTTTCGATGGTCCAGCTGTCACTGCTGATCTCGACCTGGAAGAGCTCCGGGTTGTTGGGACTGCAAGCATCAAACAACTCGCGATGGTTGCAAAGCCAGTTTTGGCACCAGGCATCCTCCCCTTCCATGTGTAACATGGATACTTGTGGAATTGCCGTCTTTTCAGTGAGCCGTCGACGAGGAACTCCATCTTGCCACGCTGGTCTTCTTGGAGGATCGGACAACACAGGAAGATGGACCAGGGCCTCCTCGGCTTCAGGTTGATTGGAATTGGGGACCACAACATCATCCGTGTAGAAGAACCTTTTTGTCTCCAGGGATTGCACATAGTAACTTGTGGTCGTCATGGATGACTGCAATGCGGGACCAAGCACCACCACCTCATCTCTGATTTCACGCCATGGCTGGTAACGGTCCTGCCATGATTTCTTCAGGGCGTAGGCCCGGGAGCCAAATCTCAGCAGAGGGCCTATTGGGAAGCCCAGACTTCGAAGTTGACCCCGAAGACGACGTTCTCCGATGTGGGTTGCAGCAAGCGGCCACATCTCAAGACCAAGGCCTGTAGTGGTGAGCACTGTGCGAACATGCTTCTTAACCACTCCCAGTTCGCCCTCAACACGGCCATTGGATTTGTAGCTATCACCGGATGTCAGCGTTGTTGTGATGCCCCGATCCAGAGTCCAACGACGCACCGGTGCTGAAATCAACTCTCTGGCCCTGTCGCAATGGAGCCTGTACAGAGGAAGTCCTAGGCCGCGTAACTTGGCATAGATCTTTGCCAGGGCGGGCAAGATGTGGTTCACCGCACGGCCTGGAAGCACCTCAACGAAGGTCAATTTCGCACCATGACATCCTGGGCCTCCTCGATGGTTTTTTGCCATGCCTCAAAGGCTTCATGCCCCCTTTTTTCAGCTCCACCATCTTTTTCTCCACCATCCTCCCCCGGGATCTCATGCGGTTCTTCACCCAGCATATCCTCTCCAGGATCATCACCGCCTGGTTCGGTAGGAGTGTACTCTTCAGCATCAATGGATGGAGGCTCCACTGCCGCTGACCCCGGTTGTGCGAGATCTCCACATTCAACCTCCGCCAAAGCGCGGCCAGATCCATCCACCGGAAAGGTGTAGACCGCCACCATCATGTACTTGCAATCCTGTCGATGTTGATCTTGGCCGATCACCATCTTGCCAGAAAGATCCACACTCAGGGTGTATGCTTCTGGGTGTGAAATCCTTTTGTGTGGCTTGCTGCGAGCAGCGGATCTGACGCAATGTTTGCAATCGCGTCTAGCTGGCATGTGGTCATTGAGATAGTGCTGGCGCCAGCCATCCAAAGCCACTTGGCCTAACGGACGAAGAGCAGCTTCCAAAGACGGCGTTGAGCCACGATGGAGATGGTCTTGCAAGGCCAACACTAAAGCAACTTTCAAGCCCGGGGCCCATGCGGCCCATTGTTTGGACTCAGCGCAACGCTCCTGCATGGTCATTTGGTTGCGAGCAGGAGCTGGATCTTCTGGTTGGACACCACTTGGCGGACCGCGAACTTCATTCAACACTTGAAGGTCTCGCATGACAAAGGCCAGCGAAGTGGGCTTTTTCTTGATGTGGCCCATTGGACCTTGATCAAAATTGATCAACTTGACTTGGTAGGTCGTGGCGAAATCTTGCCACTCCTTGGTGCGCCATATGGACATGAATTGCTTTCGCCGTACCTCCTCTTCCGGGCGGTACTTGGCAGGGTCTTCAGGCTGCTCGATGGCCAAGGCTGTCTGAGGCTCCTGAGGGAGGCGAACATCTTCGCAAAGGACGTACAAGGCCAACATTCGGAAGAGCAGCACACTGTCTCCATTCACCAGCTCCGCATCCGAAGGAGACAAAGTCGGCAGGCCATACGGATGTTGTTCTGTCCGCAGGATGCCAGGACCGCCATCGTCTTGGTATCGGAGCGCCGACACCGTCCGACAAGGTGGCCCACCCACCAAGGCCTTCACTCGGCCTGAAGCCGCCAACGACAGCAGGAACCGGAAAACATGATCATCATGAAGATCTGCTGCAATGGGGGCTTGCAAATCAATGCACAAGACTTCAACACCATCCCGCTGCAAGGTCTTCTGCCAGTAGTCCGTGTCAGGACCCGAAAACAAATGCAGGACAATCTGCTTTGCCTTGTCCAGCCTACGGCGTTTCCGCCGATTCCATGGAAGAAGGTGTCCATCGAATCCCTGATGTAGTGACGTCAGGTCAGGGATGATCCTCATCAGGATCTCATCGGGCAGGGATGGAAACAGGGCCTTCAATTTCACCGTCAGGGCCAACTCCGTCGAGTCTTGAAGAGAGGCCAAATCGCTGCTCTGTGGACTTTCCAGCAGCGCTTTCACCAGCAACGCCTTCTTGATGACATGGGTCTGGCGCTGCTCCAACTGATCAATCATCTCTTGGCCCACCGCCCGAGTGACCATTGGACACCCATGCTGAACCGTCACTGTGAGTTCTTGGCCCCTTTCATCACGGAGACCACACAGACTTCCTTTCCATTCAAACTTGTACCCTAGCTCGGCGATGCCACCCAAAGGCACAATCCAAGACTTGCCCATCGCCTCGTCCTGAGGGTCCGAGAGCAGGACCTTTGATGAAGGCTTCAACCGAAGCTTGGATGTGATGCCATCAGCTAAAGTGACCTGAGTGGGTGCTGCCTCTTGCCATTCCTGCCAGGTCTTCGCTGGTCGTAGGGCATGTGTGGCACCGGAGTCCAAAAGTACCAGGTCACCTGCTTCATGCTCGAGCTGGCTGATCTTGATGACGCGCAGTTGTGGTACACGGAGGGACTTCAGCAATTTGGTCGCTTCCTGCAACAAGGCCTCACTTGTTGTTGAGGTTGCCCCAGTCTCACCCCCTTTTGATGCCCCTTCATTTGACTGCGAATCTTGTACTTGTCCTCCTCCATCAGAGCACACCTCCATCTCCTGCACCTTGATGGGAGCTTGGTTGGCTGCAGTGACGTTGGACGAAGATGATGATTTTGAAGCCCCTTTTCCTCCCCCTGAGCCCGAACCGGGCTCACCACTGTTCTTGCCCTCCTTGGAGTCTTTGGCGGGGGAAGGTTTTCCTTGTGACTTCAAACGGCATTCTGTTTTGCGGTGTTCTTTGCTGCCGCAAATCCAACATCGGGCATTTTTGTCCTCAACGCCCTCCCAGCTGTGTGACCATTTGCAGTTCTTTCCAGCCTTGCAGCCAGCATCCGACCGAAAATACCGGCATGGTGTGGAGGTTGTAGCGACCCCTGCATTGCCACCCTTACCCTTCTCCCCTGTGCCAGCACCCGAAGTTTGTTGCTTCTGTGAGGCTTCCAACTGTTTAACTTTGATGGGCGACGGTGTAGTAGGTGGAGCATTGATCATCAACGACAATGTTTCAGCTTCAGCCAACAAACACTGACTAAACCTCCAGATGCTTTGGTGAATAGGCTGCTGATCAATGGCCAACTGCAAACGACTCTGAGCCAGTCGAAATGACGCTTGGGCGTCAAGCGAAGCCACCAAACTGCAAGCAGGCTCTAAGGCCTTCAACAACAATGTACCGTCCGGCAGCACCGCTTCAATCTCTTGAGCCCTGGCAAAATGACGACGCCAAGAGCGGAGAGATGCAGCCAAATCAGTGGCTCCTGTTGCCTTGTCCAGCGTTGTCAACTTGGCCAAAAGAATCGCCTTCTCTCCAGAGCCGCCCGGTTGGTAGCGGACCATGAGGCGAAACAAAAGGGCTGTGGAATTCAGCTCTCTAGCCGTGATCAAGGCCTGTTGCTGGTCAGCGGGGATGGCCCGCAACAGCAAGTTCACTCCTCGCTGTTCTGTTCGCTGGTAGCAGCTATCATACAACTCGTCGGGAAGGCGAGGTGCAATCTGAACTCTTTCCAGCGGAGACGAAGTCTTCCAGCGATCATAAAAACACTGAGCTTCACGCAGGGTCAAATTCCACCATCGAGCACTGACCGACGAAAGGTCCCGAAGCACGGGTCCATTGACTGCAAGCCAGTCACCGAGCTCCAAAGGCAATGCATCAGCTGCCAACTCAGCGAGCTCTGCCTTGCTGTTGCCACCGCCTTCGCCCCACGGCAAAGGCATTGGTGAAGTGCCACCATCACCCGGCCAACGACCATAGTGCGGCTCACCCCGCTCTCGAAGCTCCGGACTGGGTTTTCGATTCCCATAGTGACCATCCCCAACTGCACCAGGGGAAAAACGATCAAAAACACGATCCACCCCAGGCCGACGGTCGGAACCCCAACCATAAACCTGGCTCTCCGAGCCACGATGAAAGCCAGCTTCATGAGACGAAGTGGGAGGCACATCTTTCGAGCAAGCTGCTGACTGCGCCCAGCTGACCCCTTCTCGCACGCGCTCCAAATGTTCAGCCCGAGGTTCTGGAGGAGCGAAAGGCGCAAATGACTTGCCTTCACGCAAATGCAGCGGCACCCACTGAGAGTCCTGTCGCCGCTTCATTTCCAGCGACTCATAGTCCTGGAACATAACTCCAGCCGAGGCACTCTGAATTTCTGCCGAGACACTAGTTGGGAACGGCGGTACAGGTGGTGCAATCACTTCAGGCGGTGGAGGTCCACATGGAATTTGCGTTCTGTTGGGGGTGTACCGAACATGGTGTCCAGAAGGAGGCCTTCGTGTAGTAGGACTTCTCCCCCGTGGAGTGCTAAGCGAAACTTCCCCACCATGAACCCTATTGGAAACACCACCAGTCAAACGATCATCATGACCAGAGGGGCCCACACCACCATGGACATGTTCATGAGCACCGTCACCACGAAGCCCATCACCTGTTCCCGTTTCCCACGACGAGGGAGTGGACATAGTACCCATGGGTTGCTGCTGTTGGAGGCTTCTAAGGCGCTCTACTTCAGCTTGAAGATGACTATTTTGCTCCCTCAAAAATAGCACCATTTCTGCTTCAAAAGCTCGTTGAAGACTTTCAGGGTCTTTCCGAGCCACCTCACTAGTTCCAGTGAGCTTGATCGCAGGGGGCGATTCCTCAGGCGGCACCGGCCCCATGGAACGATCTGGCCGACGATCAACCTTCTGTCCCGGCTGACCCTCCTCCGGCATTCGACCTTCAGTTTGGCGAGCTCCCCCACCACCGCGACCTTCCGATCTGTGGCCATGGCTATGGCTTGGAGATGTGACGAAACCACGTCCCGACTGGCGCTCGGCTGCTGACCCGCGGCCTTTGCCTATTCGACCACCCGTGCCTTCAAGCGGCACTGCCTCCGGACCTTCCACCGGCCCTTCCAGATCTTCGTCGCCGTCGCAGGGAACCGCCGGCAACGTCTCCGGTCGTCGGCTGCGGAGTGCGACCTCGTTGCGAATCCTCTCAGACCACCAAGGATTTATGAGGTCGAACCCTGGCGGTGAGGATCGCGCCCTCTCCATGGCCCGAGAAAGGCGCCTAAAAAGAGCTTGGGCTCATAACCCTTGAAAGGATCACAAGCGGGCCTTTTTCCTTCACTTGAGAACAAAAGCCTTCAGGTGTTCGCACCTCTATTCACAGACCCGTAAACCATATTTAGCTAGCTTGTGTATGCTTGTGTGGTGCCAACGGCACTTCTTACATTGGACAACCCACAACTGAACATTGAAATTGAAATACAGTCTGCCAGTTGGAACTTTCTGCAGTGATGTCGTTGTGTGACGTGTCCAACCAAGGAAAAGAGAAAATGTCCAAAGCCATAGACCACGGAGAAAAGATGTGGGCTTGAGTCAGTGCGTTCCAAGTTGAGTACATGCAGGAGCACGTTCTGCCGGAGCTATCAAGAAATGGAGCTACCATCATAGGTCCTTGCCCTCACAACTGTCCATTTCCAAGAATGTTTGCATTAGTTGAGAAAGCATTCGCTTATCAGGAAAGCTTTGCTAACCTTTGCTGCGCTTTTCGTTTTTGCAGGTTGAGTCCATTCTCAAGCCTAGTTGATGTGCCATGCATGGGCTCTGTCAAGCTTTGGTTTTCTCTATCTCGCACTACATCAGTCGCTCCACCGATTGCGTGAGGGTTCAAGCTGGCCATGTGCAGTCTGAAGTCCTTGCAAAATGACAGGCTTGCAGTGTCTCACCCATCCATCGCAGCACAATGCTGACTGATGCTGACTGCCTGCAGTTTCAGCTGTGTTTCTGAAGTTCCAACTGAATTAATTAAGCAAGTTCACTACAAATATTACAATATATATACCCGACTTGAGGATCCAGAACCCTCGAAGTTGCAGCTCTGTGGGGAAGTGCTGCGTTCCAAGGCGTGATTGTTCTTGAGCAACAATTGGCGAGTGAAACAATGCGTTTGTTCAAGTGCCTGAAAATTGCTTGCAGAGGGCGTGCTAGTTGCAAGCACACTCAATGTCCGCTTGATTAGCACATGCACAACATCGCAAACATCCGCATACATCCGCAAGTATTTTTTTTGAGCTTCAAAAGTCCAGAACTCTGCGCGTTAAACGCTCAGATGGCTTGGGGCAATGCGTTGCTCGTGGTCTTGCTTTCTGCTTTACCACAGATTGCGGCTGGTAACGGCTGCACAGCAACGCAGATTCAGAATGACTTGCTCCCCAACCATGCCACACCATCCAGTTGCTGGACCGTCATTGTGGTGAACCGTCAGAAGGTCGTCTACGATGTGACAAAGCTGGTGTCCAACCATGAAGGAGGGCGGAGGGTCATTGAGCAAATGTGTGGACGCGACGGAAGCATCGGGTTTTGGCCTTGAGCTTAGTTATAGTTGTTGTCGACATTTGTGGAATGTTTTGGTAAATGAATGTAAATGACCATTGCATACCATTGCAAATGAGACCTGAATTGAGATTGGCTTTCCGGCAGTTGGACCTTGAAGTTGGACCCATTCAGACTCCAACGCGTGGTTTATGGATGTTCATGGTGCCTTATGAGGTTTGAATTGAAACATCAATGATTGGCAAGAGCGATTGGCTTCGTCGGCTGTGTAAATTCCTAGGTGTTGGCACACCTTGGAGGACTTGCAAGAGTCGATCGATGATGGAGATGCAACGGAAATTTGCCGAACTTCTGCAAGTGTTCGACGTCTTGATGCTCGTGAAGATGCAAGTGGTCGACGTCTTGATGATGACGAATGGGATGAAGAAGATGAAGATGACGATGAAGGTATTCGAAACTCTTGTGCAGCAGGTGGTTCACTTCCTCCAGCTCCAGCCACACAGATTCTCGCCAGTGAAGTAGCAAATCACAAGAGTTCAGGTGATTGCTGGACAAGCATGACTCAAGGGACAACAAATGTTGTTATGGATATCACCAACTACATGACGCTACATCCGGGTGGAAAAGCCTACATTCTGTCGATGTGTGGACGGGATTCCACTGCCGCATTCCAAGTGTACCATCCCTGGACCTATGTTACAGAAGCCGTGAGACATGGCTACGTTTCAATGAAGGGTCAACTTTCGGGAACATATCCTGTGATCACCACAACCACAGTAACACTTGCACCTGGGGTAACAACGACAACTGGTCCTACCTCTTCTCCGCAGACAAAAATCACCGCAACAGTCCTCGGGCAGCATGCGAGCACTTCAAGTTGTTGGGGCCGCATTGGCTCCTGGGTGGTGGACATGACGCAGCTGCTATCAACGCACCCTGCCGGCAACTCTATGCTGACTTGCGGGCAGGATGTCACGGCATCCTTCCGCAGCATTCATGCAGACTCGTACATCTCCCGCATGCCTGTCATGGGCACTTGGGATGACACAGTGATTAGAAGGCCAACCCCAACACCATCGCCATCACCTGCAACAACGACCGCTCCAACCCCAGCGGCCCCAGCTCCGAGTCCACCACAGATTGTTGGTGGCCAAACATCCATTTTGAACCCTCAGGCATGCTTCACCTTGCAGACATTCAAACAATTTCAAACATATCATAGGATATCCCTAATGAAACAAGACCGAGACAAACCGTGTACAGTTGCTCTTGATATGACCCAAGGCTTTGCAGAAACATGCAAAAAACTAGAAATATTGACAGATAATGTATGCTCCATTCTGAGAGGTGCCGAGCGAGTCCAACGAGATGATTTCAAGCACAGATGTCGCTGGACATAACACGAAAGCAGATTGCTGGCTAGCTCTACGCTGCAAGGTATATGACATGACTGCATACGTTCCTTTGCACACTGCCGACAAATATGCTTCGGCAGGAAACGGTGCTATTGAGAGACTTTGCGGGTCCGATGCAACAGCTGCATTTGAAGCAGTGCATCCAATATCCTATATCGATGTGTCTGTGAGCCTGGGGGCAATCTACCAGGGTTTGCTGGCAGGCTGTGGCGCTCCTCCGGCCACTGCCTCAACTACCCAGCCTCCCACCACAACCGCAGCAGCGACGACTGCGCCACCAAGTCCAGCACCTTCTCCAGAAATGGTCCCAGTGAATGCTACTCTATGGTATGAATTGCGCTTCCCCAACTTGGTCGCTGCTACACAAAACTTGGGCAGCGTTCAAACAGAGACGTCTTTGTCGGTGGCTGTCGCAAATACAATGGCTCAACAAGGGCTAAGCAACGTGAGATGCATCGTTTCCAACCTTAGATCTGGAAGTATTTTGGCAACAGTTGGCCTCTTCATGAAAGATGTTGGCCAGCTTGAACATGTCCAGTTCTTTGGAAGGAATCATATGACAAAAGTGAGTTGGCTGGGTGACTCTCCTACAGTGCAAGGAACCCCAACGCTTGACGTCGCCTATGCCACCTCCCCCACTCCCACCCAAGCCTCCACTGCCACAACTTCCTCATTGCCAGTCTATACGATCGACCAGGTACGAGATCATAACAGCAATGTGGATTGCTGGATGGCTATACATGGGAAGGTCTATTCTTTTATGGGTGCAGGAGGAGCACACCCTGCGGGGAATTTCCTGTCTTTGGGAATTTGCGGAGTTGAGGCATCTGCAACATTTGATTTGCATCATCCGTTGTCCTACCTAAGTGTCTCAGCTCTGAAGAAGATTGGTGGCGCACAAGTTGGGACTCTTTCCTCTGCTTCCGCAGAGGATGCTGGGCGCACATATCCCCGTCCCTCGCCTGTGCAAGTCCTACCAAACATTGTGGTCACATTGAACGGTGGCTCCACCGACTTTCTGCAAAAACACAACCTTGGACAAGATTGTTGGATGGCACTGCATGGTGACGTTTCGCGGCTTCGGTCAGTTTGCTTGCATAGAGAAGTAGATGCCCTTCTCAACTTCAGAGATTTCCAGAGATTGTACGCTGATCATTCACGTGACACACTGACATACAATGACTCACGACTCAGAGAATCATATGACTTCGTACTGTAAGTTCCTTCTAGGAAGATGGCTTTCATGTCCAAAAGCAACTAGATCTGTGCCTGCGGAACATAACATTGTGAGCGAAACCACCAAGAAATTAGAATGGTTTTGTGTTTTATAACTTTTTGAGCCCGCCAAAACAGTAAGGTTTATGATGCAACCAGCATGCTGTCACAGCATGATGGAGGCCGTGCCAATGTTGAGGCTTTGTGTGGCTTGGACGCCACAGCTTCCTTTGATTGTGTTCATGGCATGGGAGAAATCCAAGAAGCAGTGAACGACTATGGAATCAGCAAAGTTGGCACTACCACCACAGTGCTTGGGCAAGGTTGCACTTTCCAACTTCAAGCAGGAATGTTACCAGATCAGCAGATAACCTGGGAGGAATTGGCCAAGCATTCAACCACTCAAGACTGCTGGGTCATCCTGGGATCCCAGGGGATCGTATGGGATATCACTGCTTACTTGCCGAAGCACACAGGGGGGTCGGCAAGTGTTGGAATGCATTGTGGTGGTGACGCAACAAGCCCTTTCGACAAGAAGCACAAAGCGGGCTACATCACAACCATGGCTCAAAAGGGTGGCATCCCTCAAGGTACAATCAGTGGCCCACAACCAGCATTGGACTCAGGTACTGTGCATCTCACACCTTTGCAAATGAGCGAGGTCGCAAAGCACAGCATAGCAGCCGATTGCTGGGTGGCAGTTCACGGCTATGTCTTGGACGTCACAGGGTACTTTTCCGGCACCTAAAGCAAGTCTTAAAGCCTCCCCAAATCTGCCAATGCTGTAGCTCACAAGATAAGCAAACAGAACAGGTGCTGACGGTGTAATGAAAGTGGCAGGCTCTCAGCTACATTGGGGATTGCAACTGAGTCCTGCAAACTATTGCAAAATGCACTGGAATGGCAACCTTATGTTGTATTGACATGGTGGTTACACAGGGGGTTGCACCACTGGGGATTTCAAAATGCGTTGTACTTGTTGGATCGTTAGATAGGAACAAAGTCCTATTCCGCAACTCGTCATTTGTCTGAAACGTTTCTTCCGCAACTATTTGTTCAGAAATGATTCTTCAGCACTGTAACTATTTTGCGATCTTGAGATTTTTTGCATGCTTCAGAAAGTATTCTTCGGAACTTCCACATTGCATCCAAATTGCATGAATGGAGCTTGGAGAGGTGGGCTTATTGACATACCCTGTGATGGCAGCGGTACATGCCTAGCTTCGGACGAAAACCGTCTAGTTTCCCTAAGAAAACCGTAAAGTTTCCGAAGATATCCGAAGATCACCTTTTAGTTGCCGAAGATTAGTTTCCGAAGAAAGCCGTAAAGTTTCCGAAGATCGCGATCGCCTTTTTGATCCAAAGAAAACTTTGACCGTTAGATAGGGTGATGTTCGATGGCAGATGACAAGCAGCCAAAACGTAAGAAAAGTCTGCAACCTTTTCGGAGAGTGTTTCACAATTTGACTCCCTCGACCCGGACGTGGATATGACTGCAGGGAATCAGTTATATAGTTGCATTATCGATTCTCGCTACAATATTGTCAGTTGTGGTTGTCACACTCTCGGGCGTTTTGAAGCCCCTGATGTCGCCCCCCATGTAGGTGGGAGATTGGGAGCCGACAGAAATGAAGCACCGCAGTGAAAACCACCATGTGGCTCCACCTTTTTGCAAAGACCCACAGAACTGGAAACGTTGGTAGATGTTGGTAGTAGGGTACTTATTGTATGAACATTCATCGCAAAGCCTCTATCAAAAAGAACTGCTGGAACACATCGTGTCATGCATGGAGCCCTCATTCTTTCAACGCAAAAGCCATTTCGGGCGTGTGCCAGAGTAAGAGTGATATGCAAACGCTTACATACATCCTGTACATGACATACCTTTCGCTGAGCCCCTTTTAGGCTTCGGAAAAGCGCGCTACCGCCTTCCATAATAATGGAGCAGGGTTGCTCCTGCTCCGGGCCCCCCGTAAACCAGCGGGTGGGCGCCTGTAAGTCCACAAAGAGGCGTGGGTTGGCCTAAAGCCCTATCATTGTATTGTGGGGTGGCACCCATGGCCTCGGAACCTCGCCCTAAGTGATGGGTTGGCGATGGCAGCTGTTGGTGGACCTCAAGCTCAGGCGCAGCAGCAGCAGCAGCAGCAAGCTCAACAGGCGCAGCCACCTCTTCCAGCCCAACAAGTTGGAGCCACAGGACCTGATCGATACTCGGGCAATCGGCAAGCTGAGGAGTTTCTCTGGCAAGGAGGAAAGCTGGGCAGCTTGGTTCTTTGTGGCTCGTGGCTACTTGAACCTGCTGGTCACCAGCTACCAAAGCCTTGATCCAGGCAGCGGAGAATGCCAACAGCTATATTGACCAAATATAGAATGGCTGACATGGGACAACACGCACAACAGAAGCCCATCCTGTTCAACCTCCTCACGCCTCACGCAGAGCGTTGATGGACGAGCCCTACAGGTGCTGATGAACGTGGAGAATGGGAATGGCTTTGAGGGTTGCAAGGCTGTGCGCGAGGCTTACGAGCCTGACGTGGGTGGCAGGCACACTGCCATGTTGATGAGCATCATCGCTCCTTCAGACCTTTGTGGGAAAATGTGAAGGCTGGCAACTTCCTGGAAACGTTAGAGAGTTGGGAGGTCCTGACAAGACGCTATGAGATCCAGGCCAAGGAGCATGTCTCTGACTCCAGAGACTTTGATCAAACCACATGAATTTCTCGGCCATCTTAATCATGTAATTAGATCTCTGTCTCAAATCCAGCGATGAATCTTATCATCATCCGTTCCAATGCAATTTTCAATTGGCACGCCGCAAAAGCGTTTGCGTTCGCAGCAAGGCTTCTTGGAAGCATCGAAAAGAATTGGCAAAGGCATCAACAAAGGTGGCAAGTTCGTTAAGAAGGGAAAAGCACCAGCGCTGAAGAAATTCAATGGAGAGTTCTATTGCTGTTGCAAATGGGAAGAAGGCTGACTGCCGTCTTCTGGCCATGGAGAAGGCGAAGCGTGAGAGTGGTGGCAAAGGCAAGGGCAATACCACCAATGCCATCACATAGACATCAAGCACTATGGCAGAAGGATCCAGTTCACCCAGTGGTTGCCAGCAAGCCGATGCTGTGTACTATTCGCTGCCTGACGATGGAGAGCGTGTGGACTGTGCTGAAGCAATAGACAATTTCGAGATCGAGGATTCCAATCGAGGACGATTACGGGACGAAAGGTGGGTGATGGTTCGATGATGGTTCACCGAAGCAAGAAGCCGGCACCTTCTACTGGCTCAAAGAGGTCAAGTACTTGCTGTGGGACTCAGGCAGTGATGAGCGTCTATGTCGATGGAGCTTTGGAGGAGATCTTCACACGGAGCCAAGTTGATGGGCATCTCAGAAGCGTGCCTGGGTAAGCTGGGCAGGAAGAAGTCAACAACAACCTGATCACCGTGACAGAGTTCAAAGTGAGTGACCAAGCCAGCAAGGATGCGCTCAGCGTCGGCAAGATGAGCCGGTCTGGGTTTGCAGCGGACATGAGGAACCCCGTGAAGCCTCATCCATCCCAGGCTCAACTTCCGGATTCCCCTACCTGCATCGCAACTCCTACTACAACAAGGTGCGCGACGCTGAATCAATCCCCATGAACTCCGAGGTTGCGGCGGGCTTGATTGTGGCGCCTGTAGCTGGACAAGCAGAAGGATATGATCGGGAGCACGCAGGCAAAAATCTGGAGACACCCTGTGTGGTCAAGACGGTGATTTCCTTCATTGCGCAGCTTGGCTACCTGGAGGTAAAGGTCGGGAGCGACAATGAGCCCGTGATCAAGAAGATCGTGGCCAAGATCGCTGGAACCTTGAGAGAAGGGAAAGGGTGAGGAGGTGAAGGGCTGAGGATTCAGTTTGAAGCAGTTGCTGCGCGGTGATGTCCTTACACTCAGGTACCAGATTGAAGCCAGCTACGGCGTCACTTTGCATACCTCACACAACCTATTGGCCATGGCTGGCGGGGCGGTGCCCCTTCATCAGGAGCCGGTTCAATGCGAAGGGCAATCAGAGGAGAGCGTATGAGGATGTATTGCCTTCTGGGTGGGACCGTCCTCTTCAAGACCCCCACGAGTAAGGCCAGGAGATCCCGCAACAGCATCAGGCCATCTTCCTTGGGAGAGTATTTGCTGGGAACTGAGGAAGGGACAGTGTCGGCCAGAAGTGCGCGCATTGCTGAGGCGCTACAACAAGGAGCTGATGGAGAAGATGATTGGAGTGCCATGGGACCAGGGCACAACCACGCACAACCATTGGCAGGGCGAAGAGGAAGGCAAAGATCGCATTGTCTCCGACGCGCAATTTTAACCCCAACTGAGGAGAAGGCCAACAAGAGCCCCACGCTTGTGGGGACATCCAAGAGGAGGATGAGGGCGCCTTTCCTGTGAAGTCAGGACCTTCATTCGGCATCAAGAGACCTTGCAATGTCAGCAAGACGGGCATGGGCTGGGCAGTAGGTGAGATGACACCGGAAGCCAAGCGCTCGTGTGGCCCGTGGCAGTATCTTTGTGGTTCCGGCGCTGCGTGTGTGTCAAATGAGCGCCAGCGTCCACACGAAGCACAATGACTGGCATTGACTGGCAATACCCTTTTCTTCCGGCTTGCCGGATGGCTGTGAGCAAGAAACAGAGGGAAAGAGTTTTCATGTACTGTAAATAGGTGCTGTTTATTTCACTCCAGGTAGGCAGGACAGACTGACCCTTGAGATCTTTTTGGACGGGTTTGGCTTGACTTGGTTGGCGTGACTTTGTTGGCTTGGCTCGTCTTCGGCTTTCCTTTGGGTTGATTTTGCCTGGGCTAGGTTTGGTTGGGTTTTGGCTTAAAGGCTTTGGCTTCCTTGGCTTCGGCTGGTGCACAGTAGAGCTTCGAAACATACAACACTTGCGAAAAAAAAATCCAATGCCAAAAAGTGTCCTGGAGGAAACTCGAGTTGTCAGGGCTCAGGGAAGCTTGAGTCGGGGTCGAAAACAAAGCTTTCGGAGTATATTTTCCAAAAAACATCAACTTTCGAGAAAACGATGGTTTATCATCCAAGTTGCCAGGCCAACCAGGCCAAAGCCAAGCCAAGCAAACTATTTTAGGCATCGTGGAGCGGTGGACACTGTTTGTGGATTACTTTGATTCAGGTATACAGGTGTACAAGTCGGAGATTCTGGGGCAGACTGAGGGACTAGCTACTATATTTTGTTTTCAGAAGGGTACAGACTAGTAAAGTTTGTTTTTTGGAAACAAGGTGACAAGGTTTGAAGAAACAAGCGTCCAACAGTGGAGTTTTCCAGACTAATGTAGAGAAAAACTGCGACTTTGGAACGCGCACCGCAACACCGACACGTACGCACTTCCCATCATTTCTCCACGTCACATGACCAACACGACGTCTCACTGCATTACAAAATTGCCACGCAAGCATCGCCGATCAACCGAAATATATTCCGCATATCATGGTGGCACCGAACATGATATCATCCCTGGCATGACATGATGTCGTTGCTGGCGTGACATGGTGTCATTCATGACGCGATCTCATCCCTGGCATGACATGATGTCATCCCTGCCATGACATGATGTCATCCCTGCCATGACATGATGCCATTCTTGGCATGACATGGTGTCATCCCTGGCATGGCACGATGTCGCTCTGGGCATGACTTGGTGTCATTCTGCGCATGACATGATGTCGTCCCTGGCATGACGTGATGTCATCCCTGGCATGACATGATGTCGTCCCTGGCGTGACAGCACGGGCAAAACGACACGCCGATCCAGAGCCACCCTGCAGCAGCAAGGGCAAAAAGAAAGCCGACCCAGAGCCACGCCATTGAGAAGTAAGAACCCCAAAGCTTGCAGCTATCTGGGGAACAAAATGCGGATCCAGCACCAGCACCAGCACCGCAGCAGCGCCCGCAAAACGAAACGCCGACCCAGCGGCAGCAGCGAAAACGCCGATCCAGAGCCGCACCGTTCAGAAGTACGAGCACCGATAGTTTGAAGGTATCTGGGAAAAGAAGGACAAGGGAAGAGATATTCACCCGTTGAGAAAACAAGATCTGCAAAAATCAAAAACCTCACAGGTTGGTGAATAAAGCTGTACGCAATGCAACATAGCATGTTGGTTATTTTTTCACGGTTGGCAAGTTGCAATATTCTTCTAAACGTTCAATTTGTAAATTTGCATGTGGATATGTTTTGCAAATCCGGGCTGGCTGAAGCGGGCAACCAAGGTACCTTGATCGTCACTCAGGGGGCCGCCAAAGCATCGTTTCTTTGTGCGGACAAGACGGCACAGCCTCCTTCGACAGCGTCTCGCATCCAACCAGCTACATAACGATGATGGCTCAAAAGCGTTTGGCCACCATAAAAGGACGCTTGGAATGTCAAACTGTCTTGGTTCGGGCTGACACTACATCATGCAGCAACACTGAACTTGAAAATGGAGGTGTATTTATTTTTGGATTTTTTCGTTTTTTGATTTATTTTGTTTTTCATGGCTTCTGGCTTCTGGCTTCTGTGGCTTCTGGCTTTTGTGGCTTTTGGCTTCTGTGGCTTCTGGCTTTTGTGGCTTTTGGCTTTCGTGGCTTTCGTGGCTTCTGTGGCTTTTGGCTTTTGTGGCTTTTGGCTTTTTGGCCTATCCATCTATCTGTCTATACCTATCTATTTATCTATCTTTCTTTCTTTCTTTTGGCAGCTGTTCTCCTTTCTCTTTTTCCCCACATCTCTGTGTGGGGTTCTAGGTTTTTGGCTGCCATCCCGCCCGACTCCGCCCGCCCGCCCGTCCCTCCCTCCCTCGCTCCTTCCCGCCGTCCACTCACTCACTCCACTCACTCACTCACTCACTCACTCCACTCACTCACCCCACTCACTC
>CAXAMN010004125.1:0-18925 GCA_963970005.1 Durusdinium trenchii
CGGGGCACCTGCCAACCTTAGTTGGCGGGGGCTATACCTGCATTGTCGTACAGAGAAACTCGAATGTCACATGACCCGTGGATGGAAGACCGTAATTCACTGGACCTAACAGACACCACAGAGAATGGAGTCCCTGCTCCCTTTGTCTTCACACGTGACCATGCAGACTGGTTGACCATGGATGGCCAAGCCTGCTTTGCCAGGGGCACGGGAGATAGTGTGAATGAAGCCTATGCAGCACTGACTATGAAAGACACTCTTAGCAGTCCTTTCGGTCTTGACTCTGCTCGGCCTACACTTGGTCTGACTGACGTTCGTGCGCAGCCATCCAAAAAGGACGAGGGGTATGCTGCTCTCGAAACAGAGGGAGAGCTGCCTGATACTACTGCCATTATTCAGACACTCATCTCACACCGAGACCTGATCATGAACAATCACATGATTTATCTAATTGTGGACAATCGAACACCTGCTGCTGTCCCATATTGGCCGGCTTTCGCTGCCTGGTGGGCCTCACGCAGAAGTCTGGTGGGTCCCCAAGACGAGAGGACTGACATACTGTGGATCTGTGCTGATGCTACTACTGGCCTTCATAAAGTTCCATACTATTGGGCAGGGGTCTTTGTCCTAGAGGCAGCGCGTTTCCTGTACCCTGCACAGCACTTTGCACTCATTGATAATGACTGTGTGCCAGTTACGCTCTTCGAGGTGCAAGACCTACTGCAGCTAGCACATCAGCAGCGCCGATGGGCTGATCTCATAGGGCACACACGCTCCGAATCTAGCCCTAGTGCTGGGATAGGCATGCTGCTTTTTACAGAAGCGCACTTAGAGTATAATGCAGGTTTGGTCGTATCGATCGGCAATCGCAACAAGCACAGTCCGTTGGAACATGACACGTCTGCCCAGACCCTGGCAAAGAGCCTTCAGGCGGGTCGACTTGCTCTCGTTTCAAGAGCCAGATCACCTGTCAATCCGAGCGACACTGTCATGAGCGGCACCTTGTTTACCCCCTTTGTTGGGATAGCGATGCAGTCCGCCCTTGACCTTTGCATGGTTTGGTCCTTATACGGTCTTTACATGTGTAAGCACTTTTGGCCCATGCCTATCCCCAGCCCGGAGGAGTCTAGTCCAGGAAGTCCAATCAAGTGGCCACGGCAATCCCATCCCAGGGCGCTCACCCCAGAAGGAAGAGAGCGAACCCCCTGGGTTACCAGCTGGGCACGAGCCACTTTCGAACAGGGCATGCTATCAGTGCTCCCGATGCTAACAGGGCCATGCACAGTTGCGTCGCTGCCAGGAGAACACCTTTTCCAGGCCAGTGCATTGCCGCGCAACCGAATGCGACCTGCCATATTTCATGCCTTTGGCAAGGCCAAAATTGGAGCACAGACAGCTCTACGCGAACTGGAGCAGCAGGGTTGGGAAACGCTGCCGATGGCTATACTCGGTATGCCCAACCTACCCCCTGCATGGACCGTTGAGACTTGGAAACCTGTCGGTGGTTGCAAGTTTACACACTACTCCTCTGGGGTAACTGGAAACAGTGCATTGCGCTTCTGCCTGCTGGTAAAGTGGCGAGCAATTCGTAAACAAGCGACCGAGCTTTTTCCGGAGCAAAGGCAGGTGGACAGCCTTAGCTGTCTTCCTGCAGAGGACGGAGATGCAGAGGTGGAGTCAGTCTCCACACCCTCGTCCGACAACTCTGCCAAAAGAGCAGACCGACTCACTAAAGCAATTGAAGGTGACTCGAAGCAGGGCAGTCAGGCACCTGACTCTAGATCATGCACTCCCTGTCCGCAACAGCTATCTCCTTCCCTCTTTGTTCCTTGGAGTCAAGTCGCTAAGCTAAGAGGGGTAGTTGCAGTCCACAAGGACATAGAAGCAAGTCCGTATGAGCAATTGCGAGCTGCGCTAGCACAGCCCAAGTGCCTTGTCCCTGGAGAAAAAGAGCGATTTCTTCAAGCCAATCACGACTTGTTGTGTCACCTTCGAGGCTCATTCATGCCCTTGGAAGGTATCGCGCCGCAAGTTTTCGAAGCCATCTCTCACCACCAGCAGGATGAATTCGTCTGGGTCACAGTCCTATGGATGGTCGCCCAACTCAACGGATATTGGATGGGACGCGACTTCCCGCCACTGCCGTCGGTATTCCAAATCAACTGTGGAGGGCTGGGGGGAGGTGCCCTTGAAGGTGAAGTCCCCCCGCACTTCCATTGCATGTGCCCTCCCGTGGGAGAAAGTCAAGTCTATGGGCCGTCACTTTCCCCGGCAGATGTCCTCAAGGATCAGGAGTGGGGGGTTGCTTATGGCTGGTCGACCGGAGTGCATGAAGTTGCCACCCTCTTTGCGCTCATACAGAACCCGCGCCAAAAATGGGAAGACCTTGGGTATGGCAAGGCAGCCATAATTTATCAACGCGCGCAACTTGTGCTGAAAGCAGCGAGGCTTCTCCCTGCTCACCGACGGTTGCCGCACCAAGCCTTCCTCAGTGGCCTGTGGTGGAAACTGCTCTCGCTGCAGCCACTACGACTCCTTGCCTGCTTGCCAGGGCTGGGGTGTCTGCGACCGGATGTGCAAGAAGACCCCATTCACTTCACAGTGAATGGTTTCAGTGCAGGAAGCTACACTGGAGCAGTGATTGCCTTAGCAATTCGTTGCCTCTGGCCAGCCAGTCAGACCACAGCGCGCCTAGGCGCCATTGCGATGCCGAAGAGTGTCTTAGCAGCACTCGTAGCCACTGCAGAACCTGAAAGGCACAATTACTATCTTGTCCATGCTGCTGAGGATTGTCTGTGTGACTGGAAGCCGACAGAGAACGAGCTCGACATGTTGCAACGATCCTTACACATCACGTATGTAACAGACTCTGCAAGATGGATGGGCAAGCACAAGCACTGCTATTGGCACTGGCTCCAGTGCCAACTCCCTACGGGCAAAGTTAGTCTTGCCTCACTAAAGCTCACGCACCCGGATGTTGTTCCTCGCCGCGATCGAATTGCCGCGCCGATGCGCCTTGCCTCCTGGATTCGATTCGAAACGGCCATGACGAGCGATGATTGGGAAGGCGCTATCAGCTTGTTGGTGTCCAATCTCCACCGCCCTGACCAGGAATTGCTTGTGCTGCTACAAAGCTGTGTGGCCGGACAGCGAATTGACTCCATGGAAGAAGCACATGCGCTACTGCTAAAAAACTTTCAGGTTGGCAGAGGTAATCAAAGTGCGTGTGCTCAATGGCTGACAGAAATGGCCCGAGACCTGCTAGCACCAATCCCATTCCGAGAGGTTTTTGTCATCCTAGCCCTGTTCCTCCCGCAACTCACGTTTGTCGATGAGGCTGCTACAAAGAAAGAGCTGTGGAGCAGTCCCACTGTCCGCAAGTTTGGCTTAGTTGTGGATGTCACTCCGACAGCTACGGGGTTACAAGGTCTGCATGAATATCGTATAGCCTTCCCGGCGTGGTCACAGTCGGCCATCTTCTGCCCTGCGCACTTCCAAAGCTGTAATTACGAGCAACTTGCTAGCAGCCCCTCAAGCACAGTTCATATGGGTTCACAGGTGGGGAAGGCTTATCGACTAGTTCTGGAGGAGCACGGCAAGTGCTATTCAGTCTTAGCACTCTTGCTTGCCTTTGCGACTCCTTCGCGGAAACGCAAAGGAGATGAGGCGCCCAGTGAAAAGCTACGTCGCTTGAGCAGCCCTAGGCACTGGGACGTCGCCCTAGTGCCGTTCCCGGAAGAGTTTGTGCCGTTGCCCACGTCAGCTGAGACTGGCCTGGCGTGCACTGCTCCATGGGCTTTCCCGCCCAGCCTCTGCGTGTTGGAATCTAGAGCAACGCGCATCCGAGTTCTGGCCATCGCGGAAGCAGGTGACACCGTCACTGCAGATCATCTCTTGCAAATGGCCAGCTTAGCGGCAGAGCATAAGCCCACTGTGCTGGGAATTCCCGGCCAAGTACCCATTCCGTATCAGTTAGAGTGCACAGTAGTCCTACTGCAGAGTCTGCACGCTCTCTTCCAGCTACTGACCTCTGGCAGCACGATGCAACACTGTCCCCAAGCTGCCAGCTTCGCTGTGGCACTAGGCACTGCCGCCCGACATGACAACGGGCACATAGTGTCGATGGCTGCCAGCCTCGCGCTTGCCCTCAGATCTGGCAGATCTACCCTTGCAGTAGCGGGAGTCTTTGGTGCAGGCAAGACCCGATCCCTGACCTTTCTACTCGCCTGGCTGGCTCTTACCACGCACCTTAAGATCGCAGTAGTACACAAGGAGAATCCGGCAGGCCGGGCAATCACCAAGTTACTCACAGCCTTTGACCTTGGATCAGATCACCAGAGATACTTCGTACGGCCTGTCAGCAGAGAAGAGGCAGAAACCAACATAGCCTGCACTGACTATGACTTGAGAGCAAGCGACGCGGCGTCATACATCCCTGGCTGCCATGTAGTAATCGTTACGACTGGACTCGTCTGGGATCAGAAAGGGCAGACTCATTCAACGCTCAACACCCATATGGAAAATGTAGACCTACTTATCAGTGAAGAGGCACAGCAGGATATGGACCTCAAATCTTCATTTGCGCCAGCAGTCCCCCGGCAGCCCTTCTTTCGCCTGCTGCTGGGTGACCCTAAGCAGAGCCCAGGTGGAGTGGCCGATGGACAGAGAGCTCATCGCACACTCCTACTCAAAGCACCCCTTGGACTACGAGCCCCCACTACCTGGTACATGCCGCATGAAATACCAGGGGTCTGCCACATGCTCCTCCGGCACAGTCGAGGCTTTGGCCTTGGCGACCTAGAAGAAACGGCCCAAGTAGTGGGTCACAGGCCACTGGGGAGCAGCTGGTTTCGCCCGGAGAAGGTCAAAGCCACATCTCCCTTCGCCTGTCAGCTACAGTCCACCTACAAAGACCTCTCCAGAGTGGACCTGGACCTCCCGGAAGGACTGTTGGTAGGTCTAGGATATGCAGCCACCAGCCCAGACAGCCCACTCGACTTCCGCCAGGCGCAAACTGCGGCTGAAAGATCGGGAGTCGCAAACCCACACTGCTGGAGTTTAATGTTGCCGACTATTCAGTATCCCATGTTATGCAGCCGAATGGGAGACACCTGGCAAATAGGCACCACCTCCATTCGAGAAGGATCACAAGATTGCCTCAGGCTTACGATTCATCCACTGGTGCCATGCATCGCCCAATGTGCAAGCAAAACAAAATCCCAAAAATGACCCCACAGTTCAGGTGTATCAGCATATTGAAGACCAACTTACCAGAGCAGGCTCTGAAGCTGATGACATCTTGGCCCTCACAACCACCCGAGAAGGGGCCACGAATCTATGCAATTATTTCTACATTGCCGGTAAGAAGGCGAATGCAGAGACAGCAGTCAAGGTAGCAGGAGCCACGGCCAAGCATTGCATCGTCATTCATGGGGATTCAACCTTTCTCAGTGGCGAAGGACGCAACCTGGACTATGACCAGGAGTGCTTCACTCGAGCGAATGTAGCGTACAGCCGGGCCACCGACCTTACCATCCTGGCATGTCCATTAAATATGCAAGGGATGCCTGGGGCCCTGCAAGTCCTAGCAGCCCTTCTGCATGGTGTCCAGACGATACATACCTATGACAGTAACAAAGAGCCCAGCATCGTAGGCTCCCTGGACCTTACAGTCACACAAGTTGCGCAGGCCACGACCTTTTTCCAACAGGCGCTCCTGCCTCACCCTATGTGGTGTGGCCCCCTGCCGGTCTGTCTCGTAGAACACCATCACGGTAAGGTTAGGCGCTTACGCCTCGTCTTAGCCACAATTACGCATCTAACAAAAGCGGAAATTAACAGCCTCGTCGAAGGGCCCTACCTGCCTGGTGGCACTGTCTTGCATGACCTCGTCTATGGATATGCAGCAGATGCCTCGATTGAGCCAGAGTGGCTAGTCATAACAGATGGGCAGCAGCCAGGACACTGGCGACTCCTCCACAACAGCTCGGGCCCAGGGCGACGATGCAGCGTAGGAAGCTCCCTACGCTATCAACCGACGCCGAGTATGCGCGAGCAGCGTAGTGCACAGGATTATGCTTTCGAAGCTCTGCACCGTGTGTACTTCTATGATGCATGGAGAGCGCAGCCGGTCTTGGATGCCATAGGCTCTGATCTCATCCTGCCATCGCGACCAGGCCTTTTAGTGCATGGCTGCTACTGGCCTCAGCAAAGTCTGCCGCCTGATGTCCTTTCTGTCTCTGATCGTGACCCAGACAATGAGGAACATGAAGCTCAAGAAGGACAGATGCCATCCTCTCCTGCAGAGACAGATGATGCAATGGCTGAGGAAGCCACACAAGATGTCGTCCTGGTCCACAGCTCCCCATCTGAGTCGCCCACTATCCCGAGCACAGAGCAACCAGAGGACGATGATGCCCACATGGAAGATACTGATAGTGCCAGCAGCTCTTCCACAGAAGAGGGTGATTGCCTTAGCAATCGTCCTGTTTCTCCTGTTGCACGTCCCGAGCAAGAGGACAGGCGGGCGGCTGGCGATGATGCAAGGAGTGTGATACCCCCACAGAACGTGGACCATCCCAGTGATAGCCCCGGGTCGCACTTCTCTGAGTCCCCAATCAAGCGAAGACCAGGGCCTAAGGCTCATACTGGGAGAGCACAACCAAAAAAGTCACGCAAATCACCTGCCTCAACATCCAGGCAACCGCTCGACAGCGTTCCAGAACATGCGCAACCGCCGGCCACGCTAAATGATCTAGCCAGTCGAAGCGCTCCAAGGCAGGAGACCCCAGCGCGCAGAAACCCAGAGACGCCACCTGACTGCCCTGGCTCAGCGCAAGAGCGCCCAGAAGCCATGACAGAAATTGATATTGTCAGTGATCAAGAGCAAGCAGAGCGCGGAGGCACAGCCGCCACTGATCTCCAGCTGGAATCCGAACAGAGAGCCATGCAGATTTTGTACGACTATCAAAAGGCAGCGGGAGCCACCAGAGAAGCTCACGGGCAAAAGGTGCCGCTCCCCTCCATACAGATCTACAGTGACCTGCCTAGAGAATGGCCGATGGCGAGGCTTGCTGTCTCCAGCAAGCAAATCAATCGCCTTGTCCGCACGTTCCTCTGGAGGAGAGTGACTGAGCAAGCTCTCCATGGCTCCTCGTTTATAGACATTCCAGATGAGATCAACCAGGCCTACATTGGCGATCTTCTCCTCATCAGTGAAGCTTTCGCTGCCCCTCTGTCTAATCTCTTTGCTTTCGTAAAAAAATGGGCACCCAGCATGCCCTTTCATCCCACAGAAGCAGCTTGCTCTCTATGCAAACCCTCGTTTCTGGCAATATGGCCTCCTAGCTTTCATTGCGAGGTGCTGTTCCTTTGACAATCAACACAGAGATCAGGGTACAGGAGCAGCCCAAGCTAGGGAAGGAAAATCGCAGACCACAAAAGAAAAAGATGTAGATGCCCTCACCTTCATGCGCACTGTCATCATGTCCTTCGTCAGGGGGATGGAGTATGGAGAACAAACGCTACCTACCAATGACCTGTTTGTTTATCTACCAGTCCAGATCCTGCCTGACCTGGTCACAGCCATGGAACAACAGGGCTTCAAGCCAGCAGAGGTGAAGGGGGGCTCTGGATATCGGCCAAAAGAAGAGGGGGCTGAAGACAACCCATTGATCGTAGTGGGAGTGCACACCAAAGACAGTGTTTATGATCGATACCCCCGCATGCCGAATACTTCCTGGGCCGAAAGAGCGTACTCTAGTGGAGCCCTTGACCCGTCTTTGGGACAAGCCTTCGCTTTCCCCTCCCTGTTGCAACTGCGAATGCGCATTGAAGTCCCCGGGTGGAGAGATCTGGCAACAGCCAGAAATCCCACAGCTGATCAGCCAGCAGAAGAAGACTCTGCCTCAGACGACACCGGGTCAGCAGAACGGTCGCCACGACTTGCTCTCCCGGTGCCGGTGGGAACGGTAGAAACGCAGGCAGACGAAGCAGACGAAGCCACAGAGGATGAGGCCATGAATGCTGAACCCAGCTATGCCTTTGCCAAGGGGTATGGAAGTTTTGGCATAGGCTACACTAGACTAGCAACGGCGCTAGGCAATTTCGAGCAAGGGGACAACGGCGCAGAAAGCGCAGTGGTAGCACAATGGCTGACCTCCGGGCTCAGAATTGCCATGTCCCGCATAGGGTGGAATCTGATATCTACCCGTTTCAGCTTGACTAAGGTCCCTAGTCCTGTCCTCAGTGTGTACTACTGCAAAGGATATCCCCTCACTCCGAAGATGGCAGATCGTCCATACAACCAATATGGCACGATTCACTACTCCGAAGATAAATGGGATCAGCTCTGCGGATGGCTCACTGGGAACCCCACGTTCAGGCTCCAACTCGCGAGCCATAAGCAGGCACTTAGGGATCACATGGGCTACAGTCAGGAAACCGCTGATCCAAGTAACAAAGCCCGCCGCACTGAAGCAGGAAGTTCCACAACTGCAGCAGGGTCTTCCTGGCACAGCAAGCCTCCCCCCCCCACCTTCGCCCTCAGGGTGGTCCTACGGGTGGTGGCAGTAGTGTAGTCCTCATCAGGAGTCCCCACACACCACAACAGCCTCCGTGTCGCGCAACCTCCGCCATGAGATGGGTGACCTTAGTCACCTTCTCTATTGGGGCGTAGTTGCCACTATGGCTTTACAAAGGACACACCTCCTGTACCACAGTTGGTTGGCTCAAGCAAACCAAGCACCTACATAGCAATGCCGCCCCCCCAAGATCGCTTTGAGGTTAACCTTGAGTTGGTTACCGTAGCTGGCACGGAATATACGATGCAAGCAAACCTCACCCACTATGAGGATATAGCAGAGCTTGAAGATGACATCCTCTGCTTTCTGCCGACAGTGTCTGAGCTAGATGTCTTTGGCTGTGAATTAGAGTTGCTCAACCTCCAAACGCAGCGACCCCTGCCAGAGGCATTCCGCACTGAGCTCTTGCACCGACCGCAGCTCCAAGTTGTTGTTCGTCCCTGCATGGTAGATGGGCATTCCATCTGGCAGTTCCAGGATGACGGCAAGGAGAGCTACCCCAAAGCTGTTCGTGTCCCGGCCAACCCGAGAGGGGAAATTGCAGACAGAGCTTTCTACGCGGCACCATCAATCCGGCACGTAGAAGTGGCAACTGGCATCCAACATATAGGAATTGCGGCCTGGCAGAGTTGCCAGCAATTACAGATTGTCAAGCTTCCAACTTCGGTCGTCAGTTTGGCGGAAGGGACTTTCATGGGGTGCTATGTGCTGCGTCAGGTCGCTGCACCAGGGTGTGTCCACTATGGACAAAGGGTGTTCGCTGAGTGCTGTTCCCTAGGCAGCGTTGGGGTCAAGTGCGACGCAGAGGACAGCAGC
This sequence comes from Durusdinium trenchii, assembly GCA_963970005.1. Taxonomy (NCBI): domain Eukaryota; class Dinophyceae; order Suessiales; family Symbiodiniaceae; genus Durusdinium; species Durusdinium trenchii. The sequence continues at coordinate 9,399 of CAXAMN010004125.1, forward strand.
GTCCTGGCACCAGGCGCGCAGCTTGGCAGATATGCCTTTGAGAGTTGCCTCACGCTTGCAACTGTCACCTTTAACACGGATCGTACGAATAAACCACGAGCACTGCCTGAAGGCGCATTCTGTGGAGCAGGCATTGAGCAGCTGTGCTTGCCGCATGACTTTCACAACATCGGGCCGAGGGCCTGTGAAAATTGCAAAAGTCTAGTGGAAGTCAACCTCATGAGCACAGAGATCACAGCCCTGCTCTCTTCCACCTTTGCCCACTGTGTAGCGTTGCAGTGCATATGGCTTCCACCTCGCCTCATACAGATCGGAAAAGAAGCCTTCCTTAATTGTGTTGTGCTGCAGGAAGTTGTCATCCCGACAGAACTCAGTGAAATAGGCAACCGTGCCTTCTGCGGGTGCGAGCAGCTGCAACGGTTTACCCTCCTAGATTGGGGAGACGTTGAACAGTGGGTGCAGGCAGAGCACAATGCTTTTTTTATGTGCGACAAATTTGAAAAACCTCATTGGCTAGAACTGCTCCCCGCAGAAGGACCAGATTCTGATGCCTTTGACGAGGAACTCAGCCACGAATATTGCCAATATCACGCCAGTCCAGGGTAGACTTTACGGAGCTACACTGTCATGCTGTCATGAACATTGCCATGCCAACCGCTCTGACTAGGAGCTAAACCATGTGTACCCTTAGCTGTATGCCAGGCCATGAGAGGCTCAAGGTAGGTGCCTTAGCATCTGTCTTAAGGAAACAGCCCCGGCCGTAGGAACAGCCCATGCGCAGACTGGACACCAGTGGCTCGCACAATGATATCAAATAGCCTGCCGCAAAAAGAGTTTGACAGTTCATCCATGAATAGCACTCCCATTGAAAAAGAGCCAGTCATGGAATGCCCCCTGTTGCTGACTACGCTTTCGGGGGTAACCTTTAAGGTCTCTCTCAGTGTCGCCAAGTTCGACCGATTTACAGATTTAGAAGACCAGGTTATGGATTATCTGGCCTCGGTCACTGACCTCCAAGTTTTTGGGTGCGTCATTGACTTTTTACACACCACCACGCAAGCCTACCTAGAGGACCCAATTTGGGATAAGTTGCAGCAGGGTAGAGAATACACCATTGTCTTCAGGGACTGTAGTGTTACCCTGCGAGAACAAGAACAGCTCGGTGGTTATCCTATTGATCAAGTCCCCTTAGCTGTTCATGTCCCAATGAACTCAGAAGAAACTGTCCCAGAATGGGCCTTTGCAGGTGTGCCACGCTTGCGACACGTTAGCGTCGAGTCAGGGATCAGGCTCATAGGAGCAGAGGCGTGGCAAGGTTGCCGGCAACTCCGCATTGTCAAACTGCCGGCCACAGTGGTAGGCATTGCAGATAATGCCTTCCGGGACTGCAAGCTCCTAAATAGTGTCTTGGCTCCGGGTTGTCGCGATTTTGGTTACAAAGCCTTTTCGGAATGTTGTTCCTTGCAGCGTGTGTATGCATCGGGTGGAGCTGTAAACGTGTTCAGCGGGGAAACCAATTTCGGGCAATACCTCTTCCAAGGGTGCATCAACCTTGCAGAGGTCACCGTGAGCGAGGTTCCATCCCCCCGATCTGAATTGAACGGGTTAACCCAGCAAGACAGGACCAGTGAGCTAGCTCCGGGCTGCCTCAGCTCTACAGGCATCTACACGCTTGTTCTCCCAAAGCACTTTGTAGCCATAGGAGCGCACGCTTGTGACAGTTGTCGACTGCTTAACAGTGTTGACCTCCGTAACACCATGATTGAAGAAATTCCGGAATTCACTTTTGGCCACTGCACTAGCCTTCGGGAAGTCTTCCTACCGACAACCCTCCATACAATCCGAGTTAAAGCCTTTATGAACTGTGCCGCCCTTGTTGAGCTTGCCATTCCGCCTGCTCTCAAGTATATTGGAAGTAGGGCTTTCTTGGACTGCACTGCCCTTCGGAGGCTGGTCAAAATGCCCGGAACACGCAGATGGCATGGGGTTTATGCTGAAGAAAATGCTTTTGCCATCTGTCCGGCCATGAAATGGCCACCCTGGCTGCACATGATCCCAGACATGGGCTACACCCCTGGCTTAGGATAGAGGGTCATCCCTCCATCCACAGCTGTCGTGGCCCTGCTATCAATTTTGTTAGGGTCTGGGTGCGAGCCTTAGCTCGGGTCCGGAGTAGGCCAGCAACTGCGAAACAGTACTCCTCAACACGAGTCACTAACCATGGTTGCCCTCCGTTATACACGGAGTAAGTGCCCAGAGGCTGTCGGATAGAGAAGGGTCTCGGCGTGGCGGTGATGTCGACAACGGCAAATCGTCCACCTGCCAGACACAGCAGTCGGTCACTGGTTTAGATGTCAAATGCTGCGGGACGTGGTCGCCCCGTGATGCAAGTTTTCGGCACCATAGCATTCGATGACCTATAATGCAAACGACCTTGAGCGACATAAACTATCTAGCACCAGCCTCAACGAAGCTATGCTTCGGAGCCAGGAGAGAAGCAAGTGCGACGTGAGCAGTGAGTTGAGCCAAGTGTCAGTTTTGAGCATTAGAAAAGAAGGATTTCCAGGCATATATGGCAAGCAAAATGCACAGACGCCAAGTAGAACCATGACCTCTTCTCGCCATCCGCTGCGAAGTGAGCCGATAGGAGCGAGAACCTTAGTTCTGCGTTCCTACACGGCGGGTGGTAGATAGTGGCAATGAAGGATGCCCAGGGGGAACCTTAGTTCCCGCTGTTGATGTCCGACATTTCCAATTTTGTACAAAGAGGTACAGATATCATGCTAGGAGAGCTTAATGTTTCACAGGTTTCACACGGGCCTTGCACACACCTCTCACCTTTTGCCATTAAACCGCGCCGCACAGACTCAAGTGACATCCCCTTTTTGGCACCGTTGTGCGCCGAAGGGTGTTGGGTCTGCCTCCCCACGGGGAGGTGGTGCCCGATTCACCCCTAGCTGCAGGCTTCTCTCGCTAGGAATCACCGCCGTAATTGAATTCTGTCTGGCAGCATGTGACTGGCCTTGTATGCGCCACCGGTTGAACGGGTTGTGCTACAAGTATGGTCTTTTCCATGGATTGCTGCTTTGATCTTCGCACATTCGGTTGGCCTGATTACAACCACTGCTGGAGCATTGCGAGACACCTGACCTGCAAAGTGACCTTGTTTTGTCACACTGTGGTGTGGCCGCTGGTCACCAACACTTAGTAAGGAAAGCCCGTTTGAAGCCTTCTAGGCGGCTTTCCATGCACACAGCTTGCGCTGCAGTCCTCTTCTTTTGCGAATTCAGGCCCACTAGTTGTCACTAGTCTCAGTTTCACACGTTTCACCTAGTGTATAGGGAAGACTACAAGATGGTGGAGTCGGCCTGCGGGCTTGGGTGTTTGGTTTTGGGTTGGTTTTTGGGGTCTTCGTTCCTTTCTCCACCATCTGTCTTTTCTTCCCTTCCTTCAACGATGACCTGGGCACCATGCCCACACGGCGTCCGTACTCGTGGAAAAAAGATGCAAATGTACTGAAACGGACATCCTCCTGTGCACGGAATTGACGACCACAAGACAATAAGCTTTCTTTTTTTCCTGTGTCTCACCATCTGCTCCCGAACTGATTCGATCGTGTCCGATCGGGTTCCGTCGTCCGCCTCAGTGATAGTCAAGACTTCAACACCTTCGGTACGGTTTCCGACTTCCTTCATCTCGGACTCCGGTGATGTGCAAAACTCAACAATTAGGATTTCGGTACACGTGACCTTATCCATGATCGCAACCATCTCCCGATCCAGTCATACGGCACTTCGAATGAAATGAGAAATGCTCTGACAACTCCGATCGTCTCCATATGTTGTAAAGTCACAGCTCTCGACAATGCCTTGGTCATCAGGTCGGCACAATTCTCGGTGCCTCGGACAAAGCTAATGGAAATCACTCCCTTATAGACTGCATCTTGCAAAAAACAGATCTGAATATCTATGTGTCTCAATCTCAACAACCCTGACATCTCTGTGACATTTCGGGCTGCCATCGAATCTGTAAGCAAATCTGGAATGGGTAATTCCTCAGCTTGACATCCATATACATGTGCCACGGCATGTTGAATACCTATAGTTTCTTTCGCTCCTTCGAACAAAGCTTATAGCTCTGCCTCGGCTGAGCTACAGGCTACACTCTGCTGCAACCTACTGAATGCTTTGGCACAACAATCATTGACGAAGATGGCTGCTCCTGAAGTACGTTTCTTGCGAGTTCACTTGTGCTTGTTTGCAACCATGTTCATTGCAAGTTTGTGCCTAGGTCACCTTGTGGGGTTTCATCTTTTGCAGTTGATTGCAACTTTGTGAATTTGTCAGGTCTTGAGGTCAGAGGTTTGCGCGGCATGGTAACCCTAGATCACCTTTTGCTTCCTGAGCTGACAGGTAAGTTGTCCTTGAAAGCTTTGTGCTTTTGAGGATCTCGATGAGGAGGTTTAAAAGGGTCATTGAGAAAAGGAATCATCCCATCAATGACCCACCTCTGAGAGATCCTCTTTACACGCTTGTCCTTGGTTGATTGCGTGTTGGTTGAAGGTCGAAGTTGATTCTTTGATGGATCTGGAGTTTTGCTTGGGTTGAGGGCAGAAGTTTGGATCTTAGTTGATGTTTGATCCTTAGTTGCTGCAAGAAAAACGAACAGCAGAAGAAGAAGACAGAAGAAGAAGGCAGGTAGCCCTAGGCGACCCAAGAAGGGGTGTGAAAAGTAGCGTACAGCGCACGTGTACAGCGCATGGCTCACCTAGTGCTTGCTTCTTTAGGTAATTTTCGTTTTTAGAGTGCTTGGGGTTGGAGCTGAGTGGAGGTCTGTGCCCTTTTTGTGTTTGACCTTTGACCACCTTAGCAGGAGGATGTTTGAAGTGGCAACTTGTGGCTAGGAACTGCTTAGAGAACCTTTTGGTAGAGCACGATGTCTTTGGAGACTGTTTGAGATAGCCTTGTGTAGTTTTGTGTAGTTTGGAGATGACTAGGTGTAGTCATGTACTCTTTCAAGAAGAGTGGATGAGCTTCAGAGAAGCTTAGAGGACTTTTGGAGACAGTCTATGAATGACTGTAACTTTGGCTCAAGGAGCTGGATCGAAAAGGACGCGTTGCTACTGTGTTTTCACAAAACGGGGTGTCGGTACCGCGCATTGTAATAGAGGGCCCGAGCGGTACCGAAGCGGTACCGAGGCGGTACCGCGCATTGTAATAGAGGGCCCGAGCGGTACCGAGGCGGCGCCGCGCATTGTAATGGAGGGCCCGAGCGGTACCGAGGCGGTACCACGCATTGTAACAGAGGGCCCGAGCGGTACTGAGGCGGTACCGCGCATTGTAATGGAGGGCCCGAGCGGTACCGAGGCGGTACCGCGCATTGTAACAGAGGGCCCGAGCGGTACCGAGGCCGCGCATTGTAATAAAGGGCCCGAGCCGTAATGAAGTGGCGCCGAGGTGGTACCGCGCACTGTAATAGACGGTCCGACCCAACCCAGATTGTAACCGCAAAAACCCTATATAGTGCATTGCAAGGGAAAATTTGAACGTTGACGCTAAGATGGAACCGGGACCCGGGCGGAAGCCTGGCGTAGCTTGCAACAAACACCAAGGAGGCGAGCTCAAAACCTCAACAATATCTTTTCAAAACCCCATCCTTCACAACATGCATCAAACAACGACGTCAAATAAAACGAAACAAGGTTTCCTTGCCATAGTGAACGACCAGAGATGGCTCCTGTAAACATACGCAAACATGACAGGCTCCACGGCGCCAAACCTTCGCTTAACATCTCCCCACCCTTCTTTCCTTTCATCCAAAATTAAGACAGACCACAAAATACGAAGAATGGGTTCACAACGTTTGGTCTCAGGGCGCTAGGTCGACTCACGGCGGATGTCCACCACAAGATTTGTAGCAAACAAACATGCACCAAGCGTGCAAGGCTGCAATCAGACTGCCGAAAAAAGCAGCTGACCATTGATCCGTAAGCTTGATTGCTTTCGATCAAGAACATCATACAGGCCAAACGCTTTCTCCCGAGCAATTCTCAACCCTCACAGGTTTTCCAAACTTTTTGCTCCTTCAAGGGATCAAAAAAAGTGATTTTCTGGACACCAGTTTGGGGTCCAAAAACCCTAGCAAAATGCCAGCCAGATGTCTGAAGCGTCTGGTGTGTTGAATCCAAAGATGGAGGCTCAGCAGCAATCCATGGTGAAGATGTCAGAGGGCCTGTTGGCTCTCGCCGCTCACATTAAAGTGGCGGGGGATGCAGCTGCTCCGGTCACTTCGGCTTTGAAGGGTATGGCCAAGAGCTTGGAAAACGCGACTTGGCAACTTTCAGGATCCGGGAAAGTGACTAACATCTCCATCAAGGATCACCTTTTGAGTCAAGGGAAATTGCTGGGCGAGACGAGTGTCTTGGCAGGAAAGACACTTGATGCCATCGCCAATGCCTGCGAAGGGATTGTGGCCATGAACGAGACCCAGAAGGAGAGCAATCTTCTTTTGAAGGAGCTTGTGGCTGGCCAGAAGTTGGCAATGGATCGTGTTGTGTCGGGAGGAGGACATGCATCGACTGCTGCGGCATTTCCTCCGGTGCCCCCGGCCAATCCGATACCTGCGGGAGGGGCAGGACACTCGACTGGAGTTCCTGCTGCTTTTGGTGGAGTTGGGGGGACAGATCCTGTGAATCCTGTGCCTCGTATCCCGGGGACGAACCTCCCAGTGCTCCGGCGACCCTGGGGACCAGTGCCCTAGAGCACGAAGCCCCGCCAGGCTTCAAGAGATTTCGACTTGCTAACGGGCAATCTTACGGTTCCAGAAAGCTGGATTCCAGAAGATCCATCGATCTGAGTGGATCTTATATGCCCAAGGCACTGTTGTGATTTTTTGAGTGGCCATCTTCGCGGCCGGGAGGAGTGAAGAAGAAACTCCTACGTCACGCACCACGAAAAGTTTGTTCTTCGAGAGAACCATGAGCACCATGAATGCAACCTTGGCTTGACCTTGACTTGAGGCATGCTTGGATTGAACGTGATATGTCAGGTTGAACTCATGGAGAATTTGATTGGAGGCCATCGTGTTTTGTTTCTTGCTGAGTTGAGGGCTTGAAGATTCCTTTTTCAGTTGAAGCTGTGGAGATTTGAGGAAGGAAAGAAAGAAAGCAAGAGAAAGCAAGAGCAAGAAAGAAACAGAAAGAGAAAGGAAGATCAGATAGGCAGGTGGAATTAGACACGTGCAGTGTGGCAAAGGGTTTGTGATCTTAGAGTTTGAGTTTGCTGTGGCAAGACGAGTTCATTTGATTCAGGATGTTTGGAACCCAGTTCATGGCCAGGCAATCTCTAGACTCTAGAGAGTTTCTTGTGATGTCTTGTGCAGTTGCTTGGAGCTCTGTTCATCGCAGGTTTAGCTTTCAGCGAGTTTCTTGCGAGTTCACTTGTGCTTGTTTGCAACCATGTTCATTGCAAGTTTGTGCCTAGGTCACCTTGTGGGGTTTCATCTTTTGCAGTTGATTGCAACTTTGTGAACTTGTCAGGTCTTGAGGTCAGAGGTTTGCACGGCATGGTAACCCTAGATCACATTTTGCTTCCTGAGCTGACAGGTAAGTTGTCCTTGAAAGCCTTGTGCTTTTGGGGATCTCGATGATGAGGTTTAAAGGGTCATTGAGAAAAGGAAGCATCCCATGAGATTCCATGACCCACCTCTGAGAGATCCTCTTTACGCGTTTGACCTTGTTTGATGGCGTGTTGGTTGAAGGTCGAAGTTGATTCTTTGATGGATCTGAAGTTTTGCTTTGGTGGAGCTCGAATTTACCTCTGGATTGATGTCATTGAGATCACCTTTGAGGGGAGAAGTTTGGATCTTAGTTGATGTCTGATCCTTAGTTGCTCCAAGAAAACGAACAGAAGAAGAGAAGAAGACAGAAGAAGAAGGCAGGTAGCCCTAGGCGACCCAAGAAGGGGTGTGAAAAGTAGCGTACATTGCACGTGAACAGCGTATGGCTCACCTAGTGCTTGCATCTTTAGGGAATTTTCGTTTTTAGAGTGCTTGGGGTTGGAGGTGAGTGGAGGTCTGTGCCCTTTTTGTGTTTGACCTTTGACCACCTTAGCAGGAGGATGTTTGAAGTGGCAACTTGTGGCTAGGACCTAGGAACTGCTTAGAGAACCTTTTGGTAGAGCACGATGTCTTTGGAGACTGTTTGAGATAGCCTTGTGTAGTTTTGTGTAGTTTGGAGATGACTAGGTGTAGTCATGTACTCTTTCAAGAAGAGTGGATGAGCTTCAGAGAAGCTTAGAGGACTTTTGGAGACAGTCTGTGAATGACTGTAACTTTGGCTCAAGGAGCTGGATCGAAAAGGACGCGTTGCTACTGGGTTTTCACAAAACTTGACATATGCTAATGTTCTCTTCTAGAACACACATCTGTTGAAAAGCTAGAACATGGTGGAAACAACGTGCCTCTCATGGTCTCTCGAAACGCCTCTGATGGTTTGGTTCTGAAAATAGCCATACCAGGAAATGTGTTGCAAAAGTATATGACACTTGCTCGTAATGTCAAAGTGTTTGATGTCCTCCTGCAAGTAATGCTCTGCAATTTGGGTCAGGAGCAAGAGCATCTGAGAGCAGCCTTTTCAAATCTTTGCGCGATGCCTGGGGGGACTTGTACTCGGTAATTGTGTCCTCTAGTTCCACGTTCAGCTGCAACATGAGCAAAATTTTTTTGCGCAAAGAAAGATGCACATTCATCTCCTTTGACCAGAGCGACAGCAAAGCCTTTCCGAAGTGTCGAATCTCAGAACCCTTGCCTCTCAATTTCGGAAACTTTCCTGCAGCGCGCAGGAACATTGACAGCCTGTTCATATGCCTGAAAAAGGAGTGGGTTTGGTTTGAAGAACTGCCTGAGATAGGCCCATCTATGCTCCTACGAGCAGCCTATTGTGTTGTCCTAGCTTTCTCAGTGATTGAGAACGTTGCTGACGGCAGATGTTTCATGTACGCGCCAGTGGAGACAGACGCCGAGAGCAGCATCAAGCATTCCCAGTTCATGTACCTTCGCTACACAGGGTGTCCGGGCAGAGCTGGCTCACCTGAGCACGCGTGCAACTTCTCGTGTGCTTGCGCTGCGATGTAAGGGCACGAACTCTGCACGTGGAGGTTCGCAAAGTGTGGCTGTGCCTGCCACGAAATCTGCACATGGTGCTGTGCCTGCCACGTAAACTGGAGCTAGAGCTGTTGAAACTAGAGCTAACTGGAGCTGGAGCTCTTGAAACTGGAGCTACCTGGAGCTAGAGCCATTGAAACTAGAGCTACCTGGAGCTAGACTGGGGCTAGAGCTCTTGAAACTGGAGTGAACTGGATTATGAGTGGTGTATGTTGAGTGGCGCATGATGAGTGGTGTATGATGAGTGGTGTATGATGAGTGGTGTATGATCAGTGGTGTATGATGAGTGGTGTATGATGAGTGGTGTATGATGAGTGGTGTATGATGAGTGTTTTATGATGAGTGGTGTATGATGAGTGGTGTAT
>CAXAMN010004125.1:19025-46935 GCA_963970005.1 Durusdinium trenchii
GTGTTGTATGATGAGTGGTGTATGATGAGTGGTGTATGATGAGTGGTGTATGATAAGTGGTGTATGATGAGTGGTGTATGATGAGCGGTGTATGATGAGTGGTGTATGATGAGTGGTGTATGATGAGTGGTGTGTTGATGAGGGGTGTATGATGAGTGGTGTATTGATGAGTGGTGTATGATGAGTGGTGTATGAGGAGTGGTGTATGACGAGTGGTGTATGATGAGTGGTGTATGATGAGTGGTGTATTGATGAGTGGTGTATTGATGAGTGGTGTATGAACAGTTCTTGAATGTCCGTAACACGGAAGTTTCGTACACTAAGCTTCCTTTGATTATTACACATACACACAGAGGTCATACTTTAATCTCAATGAACATGATTGGGTCAACCGCCAAGGGCGGTTTGGACAAGCGCTCAGGAAAGGCTTGGCAGTGCCAAACCCTCCGAAACCCTACGAGACTGATCCCAAGGCGCGAGACCTGCCTAAGAGCGGCCGGAAACAGAAGGCCTCGCTTGTGGTGGTTTTGGATGGGCATGAAGCCAACCCCGTGGTCGAAGATGGTGATGACTCACCAAAATCTTTTTGACCAGGATCGACCAGGGGTACAAGTTGCAAATGGATAATACTAAGACTTTCATTTCAATTCTGGTTCTCTATATAAATCATGAACAAGTCCAAGACACAAGTCATTTGGAAAATGGCTTCCATGATGGTAACCATGATGGTTAGAGGCGATGGAGATGCTCTGGCGCACCAGCGAGGAAGCCACCGGAGTGAAGTTCACCATTTGAGCCACCGCAGTGGGTGGTTGGATTGCAAACCGCTTAGGTGAGTGGTTGAGTTTGGCCACTGCATGCCCTTGTAAGCTGTTGCGCGGACTGATCTAGAGAATGCCCAGTCGCCAGTGCTAGCCAAAGCAAAGCTGAGAAGTGCGAAAAGGTGTCTCGTCTGCTCTTGGCAGTGCGAAAACGCAGAAAGATCCAAACATGTGCGTGAGATTTCCTGTGCAAAAACCGCTGCGGTCTGTGTGAGCCAGAGCTGATGTGCTCACTCTGAAAAGAAACGCTCAACCAAGTAACAGTATCAGCAGGTTTTTGGAAAGTGCTCCCTGGAGGGATAAACAATCTATCGACAGCTTTGTCATACCGGGGGTATGTCAGACACTTTGGTGTGAGGTTCGAATGACCTCTGAGCGCGTGCGTTCTAGAATCTCACCAAATCTGGACGTCATTGACTTGTCACGTGACCAGTGAGACGAGAAGGCATCTCCATGGACTGATGCTCTCTTCTCTATTTGAGGCAGCGGGGGTGGGCTGCCGCATCTGAAACACGTTTGAGACCAAGGAAACCGTTGGCAGATTTGAGTTTTTGCATATTGCCGACACTTTCGGGTAATTCTCTTGCCGCGGTTTCGGCTCAAATTGTTGTGGTTGGGACGTCAGATTTACTTCACACAAAGCTTGAATATTTTGGGCAGCATCGATTCCCCTTGTGAAACTTAGTTACTTAGTCGTAGTGAATGGACAGGTCAGACAGACACATAGCAGCACTCAGACGACCCCGAAAAGCAGACGTTCCCTTAACTGTTTTAAATGTCTCGCATCAGTCTGGGTCTGGTCGGGTGGCTCAGCCTGCGTGACGCATCCGGTGAACGAGCAGGAACAAGCTGCGATTTCTCCGTTGCCATTTGCGACCCAGACCATGATTGAAGAAGAAGAAGAAGCGCAGAGACTTGCTGAGCTACTAGGTGGAGGCCATCGCTAGTAGGAACAAGAAACTACTAGGAACAAGGGCATCGCTACTAGGAGCAAGGAAGCTACTAGTGCTCCTGGCATTACTACTAGGAACGAGAAGCTACTAGTAGCCGGGACGCTATTAGGTGGAGGCCATCGCTACTAGGCTGGAGGCCATTGCTACTTGAAGAACAAGCGCAGAGACTTGCTGAGCACCATATTGAGATGAAGCCAACTGTTCCGCAAAATGCACTTTTTTCAAAAGCCATGATATAGAGTGGTGTGTAAAGTGTCCAGCAGCACTCATTTACGACTCTATGCTAAGCCTTTCCTCCCCTGTCAATGCGCCTTTGCCGCTGCCTTGGCCGCTGCCGGCGCTGAAGAAGCACCAGGTGTGAAGAATTAGGGTGGCACTGTGGCGAGTCAGTGGCCCCTAGTGGCTTCTTGTTACTAGTAGCGTCCTTGCTCCTAGTAGCGATGCCAGGGGCCCCTAGTAGCGTCCTTGCTCTAGTAGTAAGGCAAGGAGGGCGGCTTTGCATTCGTTACATGCCAAGTTCTCCTGCTTTCCTTTGTTGTGTATTGCCCTTTTTGGGCGAAGTCTGATAGCCCCATAGGGCTTGTTTGCGCAGCTGCTAGTGAACTAGTCTGTCAGTCTCCATTGCGTTGCATAAGTCGTCCAATTCTGCAGTTTTTGCAAATGAATTGGCAAGGCCAGCAAGGGCAACATTGGCCCAAGTGGACGACCTTTGGCCTTTGCCTGTGGATCAGTGTGGCTGCTTGGAGCTTTCCGCCGAAGTGCTTTGGCAGCTTCTTTTTGAGTCCTGCCATGTTCCATGTTCATTTGAGAGACCACAAATGCGAGGTATGGCCAAAGCTGCGGATTTGTGCTGGCCTGAGTTTGGGAACATCCTTGGCCACGTGCTCCGAATGCAAGTCCACAAGGAAAACAATTGGTGCAATTCTTGCACATACAGAGCGGTCAAGCTACTAGTAGCAAGAAGCTACTAGGGGCTCCTGGCCTTACTACTAGGAACAGGAAGCTACTAGGAGCAAAGGGCATCGCTACGAACGGAGCAAAGGGACGCTCCGAACAGGGCTGGCCATTCCGGTTCCACCTCTCATCGGCCAGGCACTCGGTGGTGGTCCCGCTTTCTATGCCTCCACTTCTGCTGGGCTCTGGAAGCGAGGTGCGGCGACAGTTGCTTGAGGCTGCAGGCAGCGGTGCGGGAGGGCCCTTTCTTGCCATTTCTTCTTTGGACCTTTCTTTCCAAAGTGCTTTGTTCTTTGTTTTTTCTTCTTCAAAGTGCCTTTTTTCCATGTCAATCTTGTGAAAGCTTGGAAGAACCAAGCACTTCTTGAGTGCTTCTTGCTGGCATCTCGTTTCGCATCTGCGAACTCTGAGGTGTGACATTCCAAGTGCGAGCACCAGGTATTGATGAAAGGAGCCTAGGAGACAGAGCCAAAGATGCAGAACAGCTGGTACATTTGCTAGCGCAAGCAAAGGCCGATGTATCCTAGCTCAAAATGCATTGTTTTTGGCAACATGTCGTCTTTTCATGGAAGAAACAGATTCATTTTCAAGGGTTTGAATTTTCGATTCAGTTTCTTCTTGATTGATTCCACTTGAGGCTCTGCTCTCGTCTTTGAAGCACAGTGAGAAGCGCCAACTTCTTCTGACTGCTGACCAGGCGTAGTCGCTGAGTTGGAGGAGATTTGAAGAACTTCATGTGTTTGTAGTTGAAGAGCTTTATGGTGCTTGTGATTGTGATCTTTGGCTTCCTGTTTGGAGGTTTGTTCATTCTTTGTGGTCAACAGTTCAACCGGTGTAGTTTGTAGTCACCCGCTCAAACATGTTCAACTGCGTTCATCCTTGAGCAATTTAAACATGTCGGTCTTAGAGTTTAGTTTATCTGAGCAATGGCAGAGTGAGCTCGATTGGCATGTCTGAACATCTTTGGAATTCTGAGATATTCTTCCTGTTGTGTCAGGTGGTGACGTACAAGGGAACCATCCGCGAAAAGCCAGGAGACTTAAAGGAGGCACTTGCTGATCTGAAAGGTTTGAGTGTGGATGGACAAAGAGGATGAGAAAGCTCTACACTGAAGGTGAAACAGACGCACTCAGGCGCGTACCTTTCTCTTGTCCTATGCCGGAGGAAGTTGCTCCACTGTTGGAGCGCTACCAGGCAGCAGTTGGTGTTTTACACACTGTATGCTGTGGAGATATCAGGAGTTGTCTGCTCTGAAGAGATCATGAAAAAGAGCTCTCTTCCGAGACATCTCAGGCTTTGTTTGCATGACCCTGCAACAGATCTGCGGGTAAGTGGCACGCAGCTTGCAACCATCCATTTCAAAGCAGAGCTCGGTGATGAGGACCTGGAAGCTCAAAGAGCTGCAAATACCATCCTTTGTTGCTTTTTGTTCTCTTGTTTGGTTGCCTTCCTGGGCCTAAGCAGGACGTTCTAAACCAACTAGCAGCGGACAAGAGCCTTCTCAATTGTGCTGGAGCTTTGATGGTTGAGCATCCCACTATCCAGAAGTACGTGGAAAGGATCGAAGGCCGCAAGCCAGACGTCCTGACGTCAAACGTCCTCGAGGATCCTTTTTCGATGCGAAACCTCACTTAGGAGCGATCGGACGAGACGAACGGGGCTTCTGGCCTTACTACTAGGAGCAAGGACGCTACTAGGAGCAGATGCAAAACCGCAGGCGACCAGGACAGCGTCATGGGACTCTCCACCGTGCTTCTCAAGCAGCTCTTTGACCGTTTGGAGGCACCGGGCGCGTCCAATTTCTCTGGTTCTTTCTGGCTAGAGAAATTGAACACATGCCTTTGTTTCTTTTTCAACAAGCCTCAAGGATGCACTCTTGTTCTGGTTCCCTTCCAAATTCTCAAGTTTTGTGTTTGCTTCATTATTAGTAGCAAGGACGCAAGTAGGTTGGAAGCCATGGCTACTAGGAGCAAGAACGCTACTAGGGGCTCCTGGCCATATTACTAGGAGCAAGTAGCTACAAGTAACAAGAAGCTACTAGTAACTAGTGGCAAATATCTTTGTTCCGTTCTTCCGTTGCTTTCATTTTTGCCTGTTGAGACAGGTACTCCGGGAGTCCTGTCTTCAGTACGGCCCTGTCTTGGGTGTTGGCCTGAGGAGTTCTCCCTTCCTTGACTCCCCACAACATGAGATCTTCCTTCTCAGTCGTGACATCTTCTTACATTTCATTTCTGTTTGTTTCTTTACCAATTTTCTTCTACATAGTCTTACCATTTTTCTTCTTTGTATTAGTAGTAGCTAAGTCCTCTTGCAGCAAGAACATGTCTCGTAGCAAGAACTGAAGATCGGAATGTTCCTCCCAACTCTTGACTATTTGGACTCTCAACTGGGCTCCTTTGCTATTCGGTTGGAGGCCATCGCTAGTAGGTAGGACAAAGGAGGACTACTCCCGGACTCCGCAAGTCAGACGAGGTCGTGATCTCGCCACCTGGGCCGTCGTGGGGGACTGCACCAACGAAGCGAAGCCCGCCTCTCGTGTCGTCCGCCGCCTTGAGGAGGCAATCTCTTCATGTCGCGCACAGCAACGGAAGAACGGAACAAAGATATTTGTTTCTAGTAGCTTCTTGTGACTAGTAGCTACTTGCTCCTAGTGGTACGGCCAGGAGCCCCTAGTAGCATTCTCGCTCCTAGTGGCGATGTCCTTTGCTCCTAGTAGCTTCTTGCTACTAGTATCTAGTAGCTTCTTGTTACTAGTAGCGATGGCCTCCAACCTACTTGCGATGGCCTCCACCTACTAGTGTCCTTGCTACTAGTAATGAAGAATTGAAAAAAAGGACCGAGAGCGAGGAAGGTCTATATTATATATATATGGTTTTTGGGCCAAAAATGGCCTGAGTCCTTTGCTGCCGGCGCAAGTGACTCCGTGAAGGAGCAAAGCCCACTGTGCTCTTTGAACACCTGCGAATGCTGAACCATTGAGCATTCCTGACCCAACCCTGCCACGATCAATCGCCTTGCAAGGGAAGGGGATCGAAGAGTTTGAGGTGCTAGAGGGCCAGGTCAGAACTTGGCTTGAGACATCTCCTCCTGAGCAACATCAGTTCGCCAACAAGCCTAGACTAAATGAATCCGTGAAAGAAGTGTTTCGAGGAACAGTTGCAAACGCAACTGGCGGTGCTTTGCAATCTGTTCTTGGGCTTGCTTGCTTTGTTCCAGTTCCAGGTTGCTATTTTCAAGCTCTCAGGGCAGCTATGTTGGCAACGCACGACTAAAACTTAAAGACTTGTCGTTCATGTTGGAAGTTCGCTTCAGCTTGGGTTGCCATGGAGATGCGCACAACGCAGGTTGCACATGGGGCATGCGCACAACGCTGGTTGCATGCGAGAAGAGACTTTGGTTCCACTGTGGGGCCGGCCACAACTTTCCAGACACGACAACTTCAGAAAAACCCTCATGTCTTTCATGTTTTGTTATTCACACTGCTTCGCGGTCGAAGCCGCCTGCACGGATACTGTGCGTTTGTTTGTCTTGGTCTGTTTGTCTGTCTGTCTCGGTCGGTCGGTCGGTCGGTCTTTTACAGGGGCAAGCACACAGGATGTCAATAATGCAGTCCCACTGGGGCAGAATAACCGACATCATCGATGGCATGCTGATTTTTCGTCCGTTTTTAAGAACCTCAAAACCACAGCATTCTAGAACACCCAAGCAAGCTAAAGCTTAATCTATTGTGCTATCTAGCAATTCTAGCGGTGTATGCGCCCCGAGACAGCGCCTCAGCCGGGCGGATTTCCTCATATGTGTGTTTTTCGGAAAATGTGCTTATGAAACGAACCAAAACACATGAATTCCTCGACCGCGTTCGACCGCCATGATAGCACTTGTGAGGCTGGGCGCCGTGTGATGAAAGTGAGTCCCTACGACAAGACGGGAAAGTGCTATGAGAAGCTGGAAGATGTGCCAGAGCAGGTGTGGTACATACGTCACTGCTCCCCAAACGTCACTGCTTGTCCGCGGAGCTTGACTGCGAAGATTCAACTGCAGGTGGACGCAGTGAACCTTATCATCTCCCCAAAGATTGGTATGGACGTGCTCAGCACGATGAAGAAGAAAGGTATCAGGCAGGATCCAAAGGTTAAGTTTCCCAAAACCTATCGGAGCCAAATCATTAGTGCGAGCGCTTCTTCAAGGAAGCTCCCCCCAGCCCTCAGATGGGAGGAGCTTCCTTGAAGAAGCGTGAAGTATCCTGCGTCCAGTTACTAGAAACTAGCTTAATCGGGTCGTAGCGTGAACTTAATTGCCAAACTGCAAATTAAACGAAGATCCGTAGAGAGGCGGGGAGAGTCTCATGAGTCGATCTCCTCAGGTATGTCTTCATGCAACCCGGAGCTGATGCGGAGATGGTCGTGAAACAAGCAGAGTCTCGGCTTGAAGGAGAGTCGACTCCTTTTCTCGAGAAAAAGGGGGTGAAAAGGAGTCTAGAAAACTGTGCTGCTTAAGAAACAGTTGCAGCGAAGTTTCGGAACTGCTGCCAAGGAGTCTTTGGGTTTGGTGACGCAGCGTGGATGTGTTTTGATCCAGGATCTTCCACCACTTGAAAGATAGACATGCTCTGCTGTGGATCCACCACTCCATCACACACTTTGCTTTTCATGCCCTGCTTCTCCGACTCTGGAGCTCTGCCTAGCTCTGCCTAGCTCTGCCTAGCTCTGCCCAGCTCTGCCTAGCTCTGCCTAGCTCTCTGCTTCCGACGGATCTATGACGGTGACGCAGTCGTTGTGTGCCCGGCTCTGGGTTGCCTTGCTCATGGGCGAAAAAGAGCTGCGTTGTGATGTGCGAGAGGAGATTTGCACCTGGAAGTCTTGAAAAAAACATGGTGAAGCTGGGAGGCCATTGCTCTTAGGTTGGAGGCCATCGCTAGTACTCGATCAGCTGGAAACATCATCCGTCTTGAGTCTTGAAACAGCTTTTTCTCCGATCCATAAGGTGAAGGCCTTGCGTTCGCAATCCCTGTGGAACCCTTAGACCAAACAGGACTTCATCGATCAGTTCAGCAAACGATCTTTATGAACTTTTGAGTTGCTTGTTTATGCAAAGTGCCACGCTAGTAGTAACAAGTGCCTTACTAGTAGTAACAAGAAGCTAGTAGTAACAAGTGCCACGCTAGTAGTAACAGATTCCATTTGCACGAGCAAAAACATGAGGCAGGCGCGATCCACCTGGCAGCTCCGGCAGGACAGAGGTGTCAGAAAGGGCCGGCCAGACATCTTTAATCACCTAAACAAAACAGGTTTTACTTGTGAGGAGATTTTCGTCTCTTTTTATCTATGTTTTCTGTTTCTTCCTCTTTCCACCCGGGAATTTTGTCATTTGTCCATGCTTCAGGATGCCTTGCCAGCCCTGTTGCAGACACGACGCTTCTTTGGCTGGTCGTCAGATGCTCATCGACCTTTGGGTCGCAAAGCGATGGCCTCCAACCTAATAGCAAACTAGTAGCGTCCGATCGCTCCTAGTAGCGATGCCAGGAGCCCCTAGTAGCGTCCTTGCTCCTAGAAGCAAACTATAATAGATCTTTCCTCCTTTTCTTTTTGCTTTGTTACTAATAGTGATGGCCTCCAACTTACTAGCGATGGCCTGGACTTTGGAGCGCTGTCGAATGGATTTCATCACACCTCTGGATTGTAATAAAGGATTGGAGGCTCCCCGCTGGTTTTTGGATCTTTTTAGTCTGTAAGGGCCAACTCTTTTGCTTCTAGGAGCAAGGACGCTACTAGCTCTGGTCTTTGAGCCAAGCTTCAAAACTGTGCCTTGCATGTCATGTTTCATCCAAGAACTACAGAACTCATATTCTGCAGAACTCAGGTCGAACTCTGGTGACGATGGAAAAAAAGGTCGCGCGGATTTGGTTCGTTTTTGGACGAAAGGTCCGTCTCTGTTTGGAGGCCCTCGCTACTAGTAGCAAGGGCATCGCTACTAGCAAGGACGCTACTAGGTGGAGGCCATTGCTATTTAAGGGCTTACGCCTAAGCTGCCTAAGAGCGGGCCGGGCAGGGCAAGCAGGCAAGCTGGCTACTCGACCAGCTGGAAACATCCGTCTTTGTTTCGTTCGAGTTCGCAGGAGATGTGCCAGAATCCACGGGCACGAGCGAGAGCTCAACCGATGAGAGGCACGGACCCACGGACCGACTCGGGCCTTCTTGATTCGCTAATGGATTCACGAGTAGCGTCCTTGATCCTAGTAGTGATGCCCTTGTTACTAATAGCGTCCTTGTTACTAGTAGTAAGGCCGGGACCCCCTAGTAGCTTCTTGCTCCTATTAGCGATGCCAGGAGCCCCTAGAAGCGTCCTTGTTACTAGTAGCGATGCACCTTGTTACTAGTATTCACACGTTCACACGAAGGAGACTCTTGCTTTCGTAGTGTCGCCGCGGGCAATCACATCATCCATCCTGCACAGGCAAAGTGGTCGAAAAAGTAAACGCCGGAGACCCGGGAGAAAACGTCCTGTGCTGTTTGTAGACAGCGACCTGAAAGCTATGCACTACCGACTGGTCCTGTTCTCTCAGCAGGAACCAGCGCAGCAGCACAGGCTCATCCTGGAGGGTTTGGTGAGCCGAGGGCGGGCTTGGTGGGAGCCGAGCCGAGCGCCTGTTCTCCCCTAAAGACAATTCATTTGGGGTGCAGGAATTCAGTTTACTTCGCTAATTCAGAATGTTTCTGCCCGCTAGAAGAAAAGGAAAAAACAATCTCTTTCAATTTCTTTCTTGTGGCGGTTGATTCGCATTTCATGTTCCAAACAGAATCGCTGAATAGCTGTTAGGTTTCGATCAGAAATGTCCTGAAGCCTAAAACCATGCGTCTTTGAAGTGTGGAAATTCCAATTTACCAACATGCAAGTCAAGGGGTATGAATGTTCAAACTTTCGAAGGCTATAAAGGAACTCCATGGCCTTTCCAAAGCGCTCGGCTGCTTTCTAGCGACCTAGAATCGGGAAATCTGTCAAGATCCAAACCCCAGTGCGGCAGGGCCTTCAGAGGTCTTCCGTTCCGTTGGTTTCATTTGTGCTTTGAACTTTGAACCTGTGGGGCATCCCCAGATTCGTTGATCCAACTGTCCAGGAGGGCGCAATCGTACCTGTCAAGCAGGACGGGCACCTGAGGCGGAATGGGCTCGTTTGTGAGCGTTTTCGCAATGTGCAGCTTCGTGCTTCAGAACAGATGAAGACCTGTGTTATATGTTCTTCTCTTTGTGCAGGGTGGAGTAGAGGGGGGTTAGAAAGCTTAGGGAAGGAATATCAGTTTAGTAGACATAAGGTTTTTGGTCGCTTCCGAACAGATCTTGCGTTTTGAAGCTTGAACAAATCTTCAGTTCGAAACAATTCCCTGCGGTTTCGGTTTTGAGAGCATGTTTTTCTTCGCTTTCCGCGCTTTGACAGGAAAGACTCATCAGGAGCGAGCTGCTTCAAGCGTTCGGTCCATTGTGGCAGATTCGCATTGCGTCGTCGTATGCTCTGCCGGTGTCCAGGATTTGAGCCTGTCTGCATGGCACTGCCTCTGTTTGGAAGGCGCGGAGCTGCCTTTTAACGTGCAGCATTTGCCACTCTACGCAAAACAAAGGAGCGAAATAAAAACTGGCCACTGTTAGGCCCCTCTTTCCTTGGCACAACCAGCTCATCCAGGTGCTGCTGTCGGTTGCTGTCGGTGTTTGTGTTGTGCCGAACATGGGGATCGATTGGATCGATCCGTTGGCAAAGCCATTTCGATACGCCCTGCCAGATCACTTCGCCGAAGATTGCGAAGGAGATGAATTGGAAAAGACCAGACAGAGCTCGCTCTTGTGATTCGGGCATGTCTCTGAGAACAATGTGTTTGACACCAGGAGATCCTGAGCCTTACAGAGAATTCTAAGAAAATGCCAGCGACTTGGGGACAGGATGATTCTCCTTGGGGACAGGATCATTCATTTCTTTGCAGCTTAGGACTCATATTGGCTTTTTCCTCCGCAAGAGCATGCCTAATGAGCTGCCGAAGGCAGACGAATTTGTAAAGTCAGTTTCTCAAACTTCAGATATGATCTTCAGATGCTCCGCCAGGAAGGCGAAGAAGAGGATTTGTTGCCCTCAGCCAAACTGGAGGACACAAAAGGGGAAACTCAACTCGATAACTCGTGAGAAGCTCGTGAGAAGCTCGTGCTTGTGAGAAGCTCGTGCTTGGAACTCTTTTGCTTTCCTATCCAGCCACGTCGGCTTCTTTGGGCTTTGACAGGACATGAGCGGGGAAGACCCCATGGAAGTCCTGCACAACGTGGGCACCATTGGTCGCGTCGCGCAGGCGCAAGCAGGGTGGGCAGAGAGGGAGTGAACATTCGTTGACGCCGTATTCCAGGGCTGTAGAGCAAGGAAGAATGCAGTTCAGGAGGATGTTACTACTAGTAAGGCACCTGTTACTACTAGCGTGGCACTTGTTACTACTAGCATGGCACTTGTTCCTAGTAGCTTCTTGTTTCTAGTAGCTTCTTGTTACTACTAGTAAGGCACCTGTTACTACTAGCGTGGCACTTGTTACTACTAGCATGGCACTTGTTCCTGGTAGCTTCTTGTTTCTAGTAGCTTCTTGTTACTACTAGTAAGGCACCTGTTACTACTAGCGTGGCACTTGTTACTACTAGCATGGCACTTGTTCCTAGTAGCTTCTTGTTTCTAGTAGCTTCTTGTTACTACTAGTAAGGCACCTGTTACTACTAGCGTGGCACCTGTTACTACTAGTGGAAGAATGAAAGGTCCACCGATCCACAGACATTCTGTTTGGACCGAGGCAGTGCCTGTTTGGTCTCCAAAGGACGGAGAGGTGGTGGCAGTGCAGATGCTTGTGCAAGGTGATATCCTCGATTGCGAGTTTGGGGCGTTTTATGCACAGCTTGGCCAACTCTACGAGTTGAGGTGCAGGAGTTGTACGACTGGAGAAGGTCTTGAACAAAGGGCCACCGCTTCAGGTGCGAGAACCTCTCGAAAAAAAAAAAAGAACCGATCTGCTTATTCTTTGCCAGGTGCAGATCGCCCAGATCACTCCGGAAGAATGGGATGGTAAGGACAAGTCGGACTCCAGCTCTTGCAATGCGTCTGCTCCAGCGAACGCGCGATTCTTGAGTGCCAATGAAAGCGATGATGGAATCATAGAGATGTTTGGGGCCAAATCGTGTGTGACAGGATGAGATGGTGAGAGCCACCATGAACGAAACTATCCTGACTGTGCAGGAGTGCACTGTTTGCAGAGCTTGCAATATGCAGGTTATTACATCATGGAAGTATGGAAGCCTTCTTTCATCGCTTGTGTTCGTTTGTCTTCCGAACCCCTCAGGAGATCATGAAAGTGAGCTCAAGCTTCAGCTGGCCTCTCAGGATTCTTCCGTCCTTGCGAAGCCTTGCGAAGCCTCGCTTTCTCCCGTGCGGCCCGTGCCGTGCTGTCTGATCGAGGGGAGCATGCCCAGTATGTGAACCAGTCGCTTCAGCAGCGAAACGCTCGGGTGCAGCCCGATGCTGTGGCACACTTGGCGGCTTCCCTCACCACTGCGGAGGGAGCGGAGCTTCAGCGGGCACTTGGGAGATGTCTTGATGAGCACAGAATCTGCACATTCTGTTAACACATGTAAAGCATGTAAGACAGACTTTCAGTCGAACCTTTAAGCTCAAAGGGCATGAAAGTGGGGCATGAAAGTTCCAACCGGTTCACATCAGCCGACCGGTTCACATCGGCAATCGCTCCTCAGGTGCTAGATGCCACGAACCCCTTGGACAAATTAAGGCCACAACTTTGTACTGAAGAGGACAACACAATTCATAATATAGATTCACCAATTTGCTGGCATGTTTTCTTGTTGGTGACATTTCTAGGACTGACAGGACAGATCAGATGTATTCTTCGGAACATTCTTAGACAAAATCTGCAATTTTCTAGAGGCTTGCCCTGGAACTCTTGAAGAAAGAGCTGGAAGTTGCCAAGCTGCAGCAGAAGATTTCCAACCAAATTGAGGCCAGGCCGTGAATCAGCCAATTCGTGAAACCATCCTCTCGACCGAGCGGGCGGATCGGGCAACGGTTGACTCTTACTGTGGCAAGCCGCATCGAGGAGAAGATGTCCAAGAACCAGCGAGAGTTCATGCTGAGAGAACAACTGAAGAGCATCAAGCGCCGCCCGCAGGGGTTGCTGTGGAAGTGCTGTGGTGGACTTGACTAACGACCAAATGCACACTAGAAGTGTAGAGGTTCGAACACGAGAAAAAAATACCAAAACCAAAAGGTGCTCCCAAAATCCCCAGTCAAATCGTCAAAAAACAGGAAGGAGTTGGGCATCGACAAAGATGATGGTTCGGAGACTTGGCAGAAACGCAAATCATGTAAAAGAATCAGGAGCTACTAATCTACCAGTAGCGTCCTTGCTCCTAGTAGCGATGCCAGGAGCCCCTAGTAGCGTCCTTGCTCCTAGTAGCGAATCAGAGACTCTGAAGTGCAG
Organism: Durusdinium trenchii; assembly: GCA_963970005.1. Classification (NCBI taxonomy): domain Eukaryota; class Dinophyceae; order Suessiales; family Symbiodiniaceae; genus Durusdinium; species Durusdinium trenchii. The sequence goes on from CAXAMN010004125.1 coordinate 32,258, forward strand.
AATTTCAGATTGAGTTGGCAGCCAAAAGAGATCCACATTTTGTGAGAGTCCCTTTGCTACTAGTAGCCTCTTGTTGCTAGTAATGTCCTCCAACCTAATAGCGATGGCCCCCACCTAATAGCTTCTTGTTACTAGTATAGGCCAACACCGGATCACAAGGCCAGCGGAGATATTTTTGAGCCTTTTTTCGGAAAGACCCAAAGGGGTGAACTCAGGGACGGAGAGACACTAAGGAGACGATCTTGCAGAAGTTTAAGGAGCGCTTAGAGGGAAAGGAAGTGCCCAAAGAAGCGAAGGAGGCGGATTTCATCGCTACGTTCGTAGCTTCTTGTTACTAGTAGCGAACATTGCTACTAGTAGTAAGGCTAGGAGCCCCTAGTAGCTTCCTTGCTCCTGGTAGCGATGCCCTTTGTTCCTAGTAGCCTTTTGTTCCTAGTAGTAATGCCAGGAGCTACTAAATAGTAGCTTCTTGCCCAAGCACGCTTCTGGGTCAAATCCATTTTGTGGCGTCCACGCTCTGCAAACCCGCAGGCCATTGACACGGAGTTCGAGAAGTTTGCGAACCTGGCGAAGGAGGGCGAACACGAGTTGTCGCGTTGCTTTCCGAAATGCGTGGTCCTGGAACGCCACTTTTGTTTGAGTTAACAAATCAACTAGCTTCTTGTTACTACTAGTAAGGCACTTGTTCCTAGTAGCGATGCACTTGTTCCTAGTAGCTTCTTGTTACTGGTAGAAATGCCCTTTGCTTCTAGTAGCGTCCTTGCTCCTAGGAGTCCCAAGAGTACCAGATGACTCGGAACTATTTGGATTGGCTCAGCAGCATGCCTTGGAGCGTGTACAGCAAGGACTTTGGAGGCTTTTGACTGACATCTAGGAACACTCAGTTTCCCAAAAACTCTAGGAACCAAATGAATTAGAAGCGTGAGCTATCCTGCGTCCATGCTAGTAGCTTAAGTAAGGTACTAGCATGCACTAGCTACCTCTCCCTTACTTAATTCAGAGATAGTCTCTACCTAACTAAGTAGGGAGGGGGAGAGCGCCCCCCAAAAAGAAAATAGAGCATGTTTTTTCTTTGGGTTGCCTTTTTCTTCGGAGTCGGCCTGAACAATTTGGACGCGGTGACGTGAGGATACTTTTGACTTGAAGAAGGCCCGCGAGATCTTGGACCGAGACCATTATGGTCTCGCTGACATCAAGGACAGAGGTCTTGGGTTTTGTTGCTTTTGTCCCACATCAGTTGACGGAATCACCAAGCCTCGGCCCAAGTGAGGAAAAAAGTGTTGGCAAAAAGAGAGATAAACTATACAAGTCAACAGTGTGTTCAGGTATATAAATGGGAGGCTTTTTTTGGTATTCCCGAAGTAGAAAGATGATGAAAGATGACGAGAGATGAAGGGAACAGGGTGTTGTTCATCAGGACCGCATCCGGGAGTTCATCGCTGTGGGTGTTCTACGTGGCTCCATGCAAGGCCACGAATCGCACCAACAACACGTCTTTCTTCAAAGGACTAAGGAGCAGTTTGTTTCAAGTGCAGCTTCCGCCAAGCAAACCGCGCGATCGTGAAGTTAGTGAGTGCTCCCTGAGTGCTTTTGTGTGCTGTGACTGGCTGTGACTACCATGAGGCAAGATCTTGTGCTTCGTGGGGCCGCCGGGTGTAGGAAAGACCTCCATCGGAAAGTCTATTGCTGAGGCCGGTTGCGTTTGAAATCATACATGTTCTGCGTCCTTTACTTCCACAGGAACAGAACTTCAATGTCTTGATGGACGGTTCAAGCAGCCCAGCATCCCCAAACTTTTCATTGCATTTCATGTTATGAATAGAGGACGCTACTAGGAGCAAAGGGCATCGCTACTAGGAGCAAGGACGCTATCAGGGGGCTCCTGGCCTTACTACTAGGAACAAGAAGCTACTAGGGGCTTTTTCATGATAGATGTCGTCAATCCGTGTTAAGCAGTTGACAGTTTGATCGCAGTCGGAAGGCCTTGGGTAGAGAGTTCTACCGATTCTCCGTGGGCGGTTTGTATGACGTGGCAGAGATCAAGGGACATCGCAGAACCTACGTGGGGTGCTAAGTGCCAAAGAGTGCCAAAGAGTGCTAAGCCAACCTAATAGCGTCCTTGCTACTAGCAGCTTCTTGTTCCTAGTAGTAATGCCAGGAGCTATTAGTAGCATCCTTGCTCCTAGTAGCGATGCCCTTGTTCCTAGCGATGGCCTTCAGGTTGGGGCGATGCCTGGGAAGATCATTCAATGCTTGAAGAAGGTGCAGACCTCCAATCCGTTGGTCCTCATCGATGAGGCGCACAAGTTGCACAACTCATTAGCGGAAAGAAATCGATCAGCAGTTTTGATAAGATCCGAGAAGACATTGTTAACATCGACAGTCTTCTAATGGCAACAATGTGAACAAATGTGAGACAATATGAACGCATCAACGACTGGATTTAGGACGCTACTAGGGGCTCCAGGCCTTACTACTAGGAGCAAGGACGCTACTAGGGGCTCCTGGCCTTACTACTAGGAGCAAGGACGCTACTAGGGGCTCCTGGCATCGCTAGCAGGAGCGATCGGACACTACTAGAAAACATGTGTGCCAAACGCAAGTCCCGTCCAGGTGGACAAGATTGGCCGGGGCCACCATGGTGATCCCTCCTCAGCCCTGTTGGAGCTCTTGGACTCTTGGGCGCCGTTAGTTCCATCTTTTCTTTTTCAGCACCCAACGAGCCCCGTTCGTAGCGTCCGATCGCTCCTAGTAGCGATGCCAGGAGCCCCCAGTAGCTTCTTGTTACTATTAGCTACTTGCTCCTAGTAGTACGGCCAGGAGCCCCTAGTAGCGTCCTTGCTCCTAATAGCGATGGCCTCCAACCAAATAGCGAAAGGAGCCTAAAATATCGAATTTGGTCATAATGTCTAACGTTTCAGGAATTCTTTGAGGCACTTGACTTTTTGATGGGCTTCTTTTCGACGGATTGGCTGTTCTATGATCGTCTGAGAGTCTGAAGGGAATCGGACCTAGGATCCATCACAGAATTCCGCCTTCATGGATCACTACCTGGATGTTGCCGTCGACTGCACCATGGAGATTTAATTCAAGACTCAGATTCATGGGGGTTGTTGCCTTGCACTTTTGAAGGGAAGGCATCCTTGAATGAACTGCCTTGGCCAGACGACCAAAAATTTGTTGCGGAGCCATCAGGCAGCAACATTCTTTTCGTGTGCACCGCCAACGTTCTCGATACCATCCCAGGACGGGTGCGTACAATCAAAGAGGGCCTTTCAATTGGTCAACACAGTTTCTGTATGTCACAACTGGAGCTTCTGTACACCTTGGAGGCCATCGCTAGTAGGTTGGAGGCCATTGCTTCTAGGTGGAACAAGGCTCTAGTCCCGTGACAGCTCCGCGACTCGCCGCAAGTCGCGCCGTGCTTGCGTCGTTTTCATCAGGACCTTTGTTAGATCGAATGGAGGTGATCCGCCTCACAGGCACCGGAAGACCAAGACTGCTCTGGAAAGACTGGAGCGAAAAGGAACTTCTGGTGCACAAATCTTGGTTCCTGGCTTTTCAGGATATGATCTACAAGAAAAGATGAAGATTGCGGAACAATACTTGGTGCCAAATGCTATGGTAGAGGCCGAGAAAGATCGAAACGGACATCTACGAAAACATGGAGTTGGGATGCATTCCTGAAAATGCTTGCACAGTGACAGGTGGGATTGAAGCAGAAGAAAGCCGAGGCTCAAAGCGAGGTACAGGTACAGAAGGCAAGGTACGTGACATCGGAAATGACGCACTGTGAAGGCACATCACACATTCAGCCACGACCGAACGGGACCTAGGAGGAGCAAGAAGAAGCATTCAAGAGGGTAGCAAGAAGAAAGATAAAATATGCACAAGGGGAAAAACAAGTCCTAAAGGTCTAAAGAAAAGCAAGAACAAACCAAACGAGAAAGACGAAAATTATCTCAAGCAATAGATTTAAAGAACATGCATTCTTGATTTCGTAGGGGTACTAGTAGCAAGAAGCTACTAGTAGCAAAGGGCATCGCTACTAGGAGCAAGGAAGCCTACTAGTAGCTGGTAGCTCCTGGCCTTACTACTAGGAGCAAGAAGCTACTAGTAACAAGGGCATTTCTACTAGATGGTAAAGAGGACATCGACAAAGGGTTCGCATGAAGGTGGCTGAAGAAGTCGAAAAGTCTGAGGATGCCAAACCGCAGGCCGAAGTCGCACGTTTCTTTCCGCCTTGTCAATGTTGTTGCAAAAGGGGAGAGGTGGTCAGAACACTTTAGAACACTTTTTGCAAGCACAACTACTCGAAGTTCAAGATGCCAGGAACCAGAACCAGAACCCGAAGTGAAGGCAGAGCCAAAGCAACTGAAGCCAGAGGTGAAGGTGCCTCAATCATTTGTCAAGCTCGATTCCTCGGAAATGGTCTCTCCGAGTCTTTTTGTTCCTAGTAGCTTCTTGTTCCTAGTAGTAAGGCCAGGAGCCCCTAGTAGCGTCCTTGTTCCTAGTAGCGATGCCCTTTGTTCCTAGTAGCGATGCCCTTTGTTCCTAGTGGTTTGTTTGGGGTCAAACCTTGTCCGAGTATGACAAAACAACGATGTTGACGAACGATACAGGCAGAGATTGAGACCGGTGCCATCGAGTCACTCATCCGCTGGTATTGCAGAGAGGCACCGACCACCGAGCAGAGACCGGAACCGAAGCCACCGAGCAGAGATGTTCTCCTGTGTTCGCAGGCCGGTGTGCGAAACCTCCAAAAACATATCGAGCGGATTTGCCGAAAGTTGGCCACAAAAGTGGTGGAGAAGTGGGAAGATAAGAGTGACCTGGGAGAGAAGAGTTTTTATTTTACTTTTTGAACGGGGGAGGCCGTAGAGGTAGCTAGGTAGAGGTAGCTAGTGGAAGCTAAGTAGCTACTACCTACAAGTAGCTACTACTTAGGACGCAGGATAGCTCAAGCTTCTTCAGGGGGCTGCAGCTTCCTTGAAGAAGCGCTCGCACTATTCATTTGGTTCCTAGATTTTAGGGAAGCTTACAAGTAGTTTGATTTTGAGTGGTTGTACTGGAACAAGATGTCAAGCAGTTTGACCGTACTTGAACATGGCGTTTGGCGCGCCTAAAGGTTTTCGCTCTCTATGATACTCGTGCCAGTTGACAATGTCCATCTAAACTCTGAACATGTCAGGTGTCAACATCCAACCTCTAGACCAAACGTGAAGCAACATGCTTGGCCAAGAGTTTTGTGCCACCACGTGCCACCTAAGGTCAAGGCACTTCCTCCAAAGATACAGATGCGACGGGGGATGCGATAGATCCTTCAAAGTCTGAAGTCATTGAGCTGCGGGTGGATGAAGCATCTTTGAGTGAATATGTGGGCAAACCGGTGGCTCGCCTGAATTCGCGTGGATTCTATTTCTCTTTGTCGTATTTGTGCCTTCCTCTTGTTTCTTTTCTGTCTCTCTGTCTCCCTCTCTGTCTCTGTGTCTGTCTCTCAGCACCTAGTACTGTAGCGTTCTTGTTCCTAGTAGCGATGCCCTTTGTTCCTAGTAGCGTCCTTGTTCCCAGTAGTAAGGCCAGGAGCCTCGTTCGTAGCGTGCTCTCTCTTTCTCTCTCTTTCTCTTCCATGTTCGTTTCTTCTGAGGTTTTCACCTCTGACCGCCTCTACGAAGGCCAGTTGCCCTCTGGCACAGTCACGGGCCTCGCATGGACTGCCATGGGCGGCTCTGTGCTATATATTGTTGCTTGGTGAGAAGCTTCACATGTTTGCAGAAAGCCAATGAAGCAGTTTTTCTTTTTTTCAGTGCCCATTTGTCCTGTATCCATGGACCGGCAACTGTGTTGTGAGGAAGCTACTGCACTCGCTCGACGTCGCAGTGATCCAGACAAGCCAGCAACTGCACCCCCTATGTTAGCAGTTACTGGTCAGCTGGGCAACGTGATGAAGGCGGGGAATGTGCGTTGCAAAAAATAGAGTGTTGGGAGCAGAGACAAAGCAAGGATCCATCAAAGCCAAATTGAGCACAGCAGAGCAATGTGACAAAGAAGCTGCCTACAAGATTGGCAATCAGTCGTGAATTTAGCAGAGCGCTGTCTCTGTAGGCTTCTAAAGGCCTTAGGTGTTGGCCTTAGGTTGTACAACATACATTCTCTTATTATGTCTCTTGGTCAGTTGACTGCTCAATTAGTTTGCCAGGAATCCTCACAGATTGCCTTGTTGGTAGCTCGTCGTCAACTGCAAGCACGAGGGAAGGATGGCTTCTTTGAGGACTCGCCGTCTTACTTCTTCGTTTAAACACGTGCCGTTTTGTATGGCAGGGCGGCTTCGAAAACCAAGAGAAGTATTTGCTTCTAGTAACTAGAAGCTACTAGGTGGAGGCCATCGCTGTTAAGTTGGAGGCCATCGCTACTAGGGTGGAGGCCATCGCTACTCGTAACAATAAAGCTTTCTAGTATCAAAGCAGTTTCCAAGCCTTGCAGCCGAAGAGAAGTCATTTTCCACCTCAGGCAACCCGTTTTTCATGTCGCGAGCTCGCTATGTTGGGCACTGCAGGAGCATGAGCTCTTCCTTCACTGTCCAGAGGGTGCAACACCGAAGGACGGGCCATCAGCAGCGTGGCTAAACAATTTGCAACGCACGCCAAAGGAGTGCTCTTAATCAAGGACGGAAGGGTTCTTTTTTCAAAACAGGAAGAACAAAAGGAGAGGAAGGACGGGCCAAAAAGGATATAACGAAGGACATGACAAAGAGGGATAGGGTCCTTGTTGGATAGTCATGTCCATTTCCGAGCGACAGTCGGGGCGTTCCAAACGAGTCCAAGGCCTTTCTTATCAAGCGCAGTCGTTCCACGTCCTTCCACGCTTTCAGGGAATACACTCCCCTGCTACAAACCAGACTTCCTTCCTCCTTAAGAACACCTTGCAAGAAACCTTAAGTGAAGCCTAGGCAAAAAGACTTTTGCCAAGGCAGGTGTCACCATGACAACCGCACTGCTGTCGCTTGCGATGAAGAAGCCCATCCCGACAGACTTGGCAATGACTGGAGAGGCCGAAGAGTGTTCGTTTGCCGCTGTCTTGTTTCTAGTAGCTTCTTGTTACTACTAGTAAGGCACTTGTTACCAGTAGCGATGCACTTGTTACTACTAGCTTCTTGTTTCTAATGATTCATTTGCTTTCAGGAGACCAAGAAAAGGAGGTAAAGTAGAAGCATTTTTGCTCTGAGCTTTATGATTTTTAAGAAAGCATTCTTGTCAAGTCCACCAGAGTGCTCTTAGGTTGGAGACCATCGCTCTTAGGTTGGAGGCCATTGCTAGTAGGTTGGAGGCCATTGCTATTTTGTTTCCTTTTTTTTCTCTATATAAGAAAGCATTTCTGTTAAAGTGTATAGTAAAGTCCACCAGACTCCTTTCTGGGAAAGTGCAAAGATTTTCTTTTTCGCTGTCGTGCTTTGCAATTCGATGGCTCGCAGGTTTCACTGAATGGTAAGGTGCTGGCCGTGGGTGGTATCAAGGAGACATTTGTGCTTGGCGGAGAGCGGCACAGCCAAGCGTAGACTTGGCCTCTCAGTGATTTCAATCGTAGACTTAGAAGGAAGGACACTCCAAAGATATTTTTCTGAGATGCATCCCAAGAATGCTACTATACCCATCCTAGTCTTGGACAAAACCATCCACGCGAACTCTTAGGTAAATTGCAGTGTTGCTCTCCATTCGCTCCAGGAGAAGACAATAGCTGCTCGGCGGGCGGGTTGCAAGACACTGATCTTCCCAGAGGCAAACCGTGGCTTAGCTTAAAGGTTGGAGGCCATCGCCATTAGGTTCCTTAAAGTCTTTGTTCTATAAGGGTATGCTTATATATTTTTATATAGCTTAAAGGTGGACAGCCATAGGCCTTCGTGCATCCTCACTGTTTGACACACCTTGGAAGGCAACATCCACTGCTTCACACAGAGGTAAAGGACCTTTCCGGAGGATTTCAGACGGAGAGCAAAATAGAAAGCTGTTGTGGCCTAGAGGTATCTTTAAAGTCATGAGCTCATGTTCTTGAAGCAATCATGAGCTCACGCTGCTCATGCTCTTTCGTTTTCTGAGGCCGCGACTTTGATGAACTGCCAAAGTACCTCCAGGATGGACTCAACGTGCTCCGGTCGAAAGATCCGTTTTCTTGCTCTTGAGCGCGTCCCATTCTTTAACGTCCTTGCTCCTAGTAGTACGGCCAGGAGGAACCAAATGAATAGTGCGAGCGCTTCTTCAAGGAAGCTCCCCCCCCCGCCGCCTTTCCTTGAAGAAGCGTCTTCGCTATCCTGTGTCCAGTCGGTAGTAGCTACTTGTAGGTACTGGCTACCTCTTCTACGTTCGCTACCTTTACCGGCCTACCCACCCCCCGGCCTAAATAAAGGACAAGCAATCCATGGCAATGAAGTCTTTGAGGTCCACTTTGCCACACACTTTGATGAAGTCTTTGATGTGGCCTTTAAAGAGGCCTCGTGCTGTGGTCTATGAGGACTTAGTCGCACCGTCACCTTCTGAATTCCACCTCCACTTTGCTTTTGATCGTGGACTCCTGATCGAAGGCTGAAGAAGCAGCTAACGCTGCCTGAGAAATCGAATTTGAAATTCGAGCACCCTCATAGGGGTCGCATGTTGTGTAGCAGGCCGCGCGCTTGGGTGAAAACGGCAGAGGGTGAGCACTGGAAGAGATGTTTGAGCCGTTGCCAGTTAAGCTGGGAACAGATGCTCTGCCATTCTCACCATTTCATTTTCGAGATTTTGAGCCCGGAGTACAGAAATCGGGGAGGTCTTTGCAGACCGGCCGAAGCTGTCAAAAGTTTGAATTCTAAATTGACTGTTGACTTATCCACTTGTTTGGATGTTTAGAGACGGCTTGTGCCAACAGAAACTACATACACGTGTACATGAACCGCAAAATGGAGAGCTGCTGTGTTGCTTGGAGATCGGAGAGCTTCTTGGTGGACCACAAGCGCCGCTGCAAACAGACCCCTGCGCCCCTGCGCTGGTCTTATCGGCTCAGACCCCGGTGGGGTTCATCTACGAACTGGCATTTCTTTTTGCGTGTTGAGGCTGGGAGCAACACGACTTCCTAATTGCTCTTGCAAGAGCTGACTGTTCTCTTTGTGTTTCTCCTCCTTATGAGCTTCTTTTACCTTTGGCCACTTGAATTTTATTAGCAACAAAGGCACCGACAAAAAAGCAAGCAGAACATTTGCCAGACAGAACAGAGAACGTGGTAGCGTGTGGTAGCTCATAGCACTGCCAGGCAATGCAAATCAAGGTCTTCTACAGCGCTGATGCCAGCGCGGAGCTTGACAAATCTCCGTTGAAGAAGGAACCGAGAGACCCAATTTGCGACTGAACGCAAGAAACCAAAAAAAGGTCTAAATTGAAGGTCCAAAGAAAACATCTAAAACCGCAAGAGAAAAGCAAAGAAAGGTCAAGTCTCTCAAAAAAAAGTAGGAACTCTTTGTTCTTGGGTAGTCTTCTGCATTTTGGTCACACTAGGCAAGAGCGCTTTGCTGGATGTGCAGCCATCAGACACGGTGAAGGTGAGGCAGTCACGATTGGCCCAAAGGGTGATTAGCAAGGGCCAATCACTTGGCACGTCCTTGCTCCTAGTAGCGATGCCCTTGCTCCTAGTAGTAAGGCCAGGAGTCCACGCTTCTGTTACGCCCTTCCGTTCTGTTTCGTTTCGCTCTTTTCGTTCTATGAAGTTCATTTTGTTCTATTTTGCTGCATGGCTGACATGTCGTTTGGCTCACTTCCGTTTGTTTTCGGTGTCGCAAAATCCATCAATGCTCATTGCTAGACTTGCTACAGCTGCTCCACAGGCTGTGAAGCAAAAGATCATTGCACTGCATAGCCCTCCGGAGCGGGATCATGCATTGTTCTATCCCGAATTTCAAGCCCCTAGTGGCGTCCTTGCTCCTAGTAGCGATGCCAGGAGCCCCTAGTAGCTTCTTGCTCCTAGTACATTTCTTTGTTTTGATATCTTCTTTCTTCACATTTGCCCTGTGAAGATTCTTTTGGCCCACGCCCTTATATGAACTGTTCCGTAAGAAGAGATTTGAGTCAGGACTGGGCGAACACAGCTCTCCTCTCTGCCAAAGGGTCCGCGGACTACTTGGAGAACAAGTTACTTGGAGAGCAAGTTCTGTGACAACGTGACAACGTGCTTAGAGGAACGACAAGTTTCTCATCGCTACGAAGAGTAAGGACGCTACTAGGGGCTCCTGACCGTACTAGGGACAAGAAGCTTCGGGATCTCATATTTCTCAGGAAGCGATTAGCTCAGTGTGGCATTGAGGCTGGCCGGGAGTACGAACTTTTCATATTTCTCCCCACAGTCAAAACAGTCGAACGATGATTAAGATATCATTTTGTTCCTTTTGCCCTTTCATCCGTTTCTTTGCACTTAAACTTAAGCAAGTGTCGATTTCTTTACTTTTTAGTGCACGAATTCACAGGATGGTGCCAGCTTGAAGTTTGCCTATGCTCGAAACCTTACCCTCATGGAGAAGGTGGAGCTGAGCTGCCAGGCCGTTTTTCACAGATCCGAACAGTTTGCCGAGCCAAATCACTGTTTGTACTGCGTCCTTGCTCCTAGTAGCGAGGCCAGGAGCCCCTAGTAGCGTCCTTGCTCCTAGTAGTAAGGCCAGGAGCCCCTAGTAGCTTCTTGCTCCTAGTAGCTTCTTGTTCCTGTCTTTTTTTTTAGAATCACTTGTCTTATTTTTCACACTGGTGATGACAGTGACTGTGAGGGTGTGAAGATGGATGCCTACCAACTGCCAGCGATGTCCATCAGTCCAGCGCTAGGGAACAACGCATGAACAGCTCAGCGAAGAAGTGCATATACAAGGGGAAAACATCAGACACAAAGAACAAGTGCTTGGGCCTCTTCAGTAAGGCCGCAGGCCCCTTTAAAGAGGGCCTTATTCGATGGGGAACGCACACCTTCTGATATTCTTCTCTTTTTCTGTTGGATCTTGCAAAGTTCACGACGCCTAAATGCTCGACTCAGGCACGCTGCCGCCACAATTTAGCGCCTAGATGGTCCTGAAGGGCAAGTGGCGCCTTGTGGAAAGCGTTGAAAGGAAAGGCTGTTCCCAGTAGTCACCATGAGTCATCATGAGACACATGAAAAAAGACATGAAAAAAGATGACAAAAAACAAATCCTTCCACATGATGAGATCTTCCAAGGCGTGTGTAGTCAGCAAAAAGAAGTGTATCTGGAGAAGACGCGTGAGACGCGTCGCTTCGCAAGAAAAAGTTGAGACGTACATGTCGCTGGCGAGCTGCTGAGCAAGATTCGCTGCGGTTTGCGGCGTTTTTTTGCTTTTCTTTTTCTTTAAAGCACCAAATAAGAACGTAACAGCGATGGCCTCCCCACTAGCGTCGTGGACTGGACCTTTGGGCTCAAGAAAAAGCATGCGGCGGGTGTTGAATGTGATGCCCATGCTGCTTTTGAGCCACCTCCATGTTGATGACTGGGCAGGGATGCCCAACAGTTGTGAGAAAGGTAGTGTTTTTTTTTTTGTCTAAAGCCTGGAATGCACTGTGCAATATGTCGAAGGTATTTTTTTGAGTTGACGGGGGGATTTGAAGTGACCTCATGAAGGCACATCAAGCTGAGGCGCATTTGCAGAGGCTCTCACACCTGCTTTCTTGGAACGTCCTTGTTGTTTGCAACCATTCCCATCCACGACATCTTAATTCCCGGGAGCGATGCAGTTTGTCGGCGCCCAAAGTCCCCCGAAGCCTTTGTGTTCAGAGTGCTGCCTTGGAACCCTTGAACCTTGGAACTCTGGGTGCTGTCAGGTGGAGACAATAAGGGCGGAGGCGTTTCTTTGGTGGCTGTGTTTATTGTCTTGGCCCAGCGGGAGACAGGGGGTTCCGGCAGCAGAAAGCCGAACCCTGGGCTGCACTGAAACCTTGCAATCTTCGTGATCGGCCACCTTGGAACTGTGGGCGCTGGGATATCCACCAGGGAACCTAGGCGCTACTTGGTCAGGTTGATCGGGCTTCCGCCTGACCAGATTCTGTAAGGTGCTGTGATTGGGCTTCCACGTTGTAAGCATGGATGCTGGCTTCCACCTTGGAGCTTTGATTACTGTCAGGTCAGGCGTTGTCAATGGCCTTGGGCCCTGTCGGCTTCAATCGCTCCAGCCGAGCTTGAAGCAACAACTTCTCAGCGTGGACAGGGTGAGTGGCGACCACTGAATCTGCGCAGGCTGACTGCGCAAATCGTTGGCTTGATGACCTCGGTGTCAGTTCAATCGCAGTGGAACGCAACGAGCGCAGAGCAGTGCCTGACAGTAAAGTAGTTCCGCATATCGTGGTAGCGCAGAGCGTCCTTTGCACGCAGTACAAAGCATGGACCGGTGCGTGCTCAGTAACGCGCCTTTGTTGCGCGTGCGCGTGTCTCCGTTGCGGAGTGTTCTTACGACTCACTGCTTTACACGCGGCAGGGCCACATACCGTGCCACATACCTAGCAGGCTGTGTTTGCAACTGCAACATGAGTTTTTGCGCGCATTGCCGGCCACGAAGCAACGTTTCTGTGTAGCGCAAAACATGCTGCAAGTGCAGCAAGGCCCCAACCATTTGCACGTGCCTGGCGGGATGAGTGCCCGAAAGAGTTTTTTCCACAAGACTTGTGGTTTGCCTTGTATCCCAGTTGGGACACATTCTTGATTCGCAGCAAGGCCACAGGCAGTTGCGCAGACCTAGCAGGACATTTCTGTGCCGTTGCACTTGTGCAGTGCTTTCTGTCTCCGTGCCCATCGAGGGAGGAGCCCGGGGCATCCATATTGGCCATTAAGCAAAGAACCAGGGAGCTACAGCAGTGCGGCCGGTGTTTGTGTGTACTTAGCAACACGCTTTTGCGCTGGGAACAACATGTTTGCAGTTTTGATGGGTTTTCCTTCTTCTTGCCCCCCAGCTCCTGGACCCTAGTTCCTGCTTCCATGTTTGCTCCCCAGCTTCTCCTCACTCCTCCAAGATCCCAGTCAATTCAGCTGCTACTTGCTGTTGAGTTGCAAACCTTGGTTCATTTGCGCTAAGTAGGGCAAGGTCTACCAACTCATTTAGCTACATGCACACAGTGTTTTTGTCCAAATAATGTTTTCCAAGGCTGCTTTGAGGTCCAACTAGTAGCTGCATGCCTGGTTTCAGCCTTAGGAATCGGAGAGTCAGAAATTTTGATACACATATTTTTGGCAAAGAACATGTTGTTGAAGTTTCGACTGCTTTGGGAGGCGAGTCAGAAGTCCCCCGCGAATCTGCAGCATCTGGAGGATCTATAGAATCTGCAGGAACTATAGGTGCCAAGAGTGGAGAGTCTGCGAGTGTGTGAGTAAATCAGCTGAGGGTTTTGATGGTGGAGGGCGCAGAGACAGAGAAAAACAAGCAGGCCTTTAAGAGTTCTAGTTTCTTTTTGATTTGTACAATTTCTCGCAAGGCGAGGCTTGCTTAGCATCATCATTAGTAAAAAACTTATTGGAGCGACATGTTCTAGATATCAACTTCTTTGTGTTCATTGATATCATAGTTGTTCCAGGCGACATTTGAACAACACAGCACGAAGGTCAAGGAGAAAATGAAGAGAAATAAGACGGAACTGGCAGCCAGCAGGTTCAACGACTGGTGCCAGTATTGGCCAATGTGAGCACTCAAACACTCTTCCGCTCTCGGGGGATCCATCATTGCCAGGCACCAATGCCTCTGGAGTCAGAATTCAGGATCAATGGGGCGAAGGGCTCAAAGTAAGTGGCTGGGACGACCTCCTGGCCTTTCTGTCAGAAAAGGGAAGTGGAATAGCAGAATAGCATTGTTAGTGGGGAAGCATCAAGGGATTCCTAGTTCAGTCCAACGTGGTAGTAAACAAGAGAACTCAACTCCACCCCTTGATTTGCCGAGGTGACGCAAGGCCAGAGTTCGAAAGGTCTAACACCTTCAGGCTTCGAGACAGTCTTGCAAGTATTGACCGTCTTGCAAGTATCGGCGTGTGCTCACAAGCTTTCTATCATCGTTTTGGGATATTTTTTGACACTCCAAAGCGAAGTGGTGCAGGGGGTCCCTTGCAAGCAAATGCAGCAATCGCAGTTCGGTAGCCGAGACCCTAGTGTTCGCCGGCTCCGTTGTCCTCCGTTGTGCCTTCCGTGTTTTGTAACCTCATTCTCGGCCGAAACGAGGAATCCAAGAAGCGGCTGCTGAAGCACTTGGAAGAGTGAGCGTTTCTGAAGCACCTTGTTACTAGTAGCGATGGCCTCCAACCTAGTAGCGTCCGTGCTCCTAGTAGCTTCTAGTTACTAGGAAGCTTCAAAGACCTACTAGTAGCTTCTTGTTACCAGTAGCTAGAAGTGAAGAGATATTTATTGAAAATTGGAAGCACATCCCTCTTTGTTCGCCCGGTGAGGTACTATACGGGAGGGAAGTTCACCCGGCAAACATCGGAGGACCGGCAACCGCCGGAAGCACAGGGGGAGTCCAGAGGACTCATTTCTTCGAATTTCCGGAGACGACTCACTCTCCACTCTGGCCATTGCTCCTAGTAGCTTCTTGTTCCTCACGGCCAGGAGCCCCTAGTAGCTTCTTGCTCCTAGTAGCGATGCCATTGCTCCTAGTAGCTTCTTGTTCCTCACGGCCAGGAGCCCCTAGTAG
>CAXAMN010004125.1:66685-79251 GCA_963970005.1 Durusdinium trenchii
GGAGGCCATCGCTTCTAGGTTGGAGGCCATCGCTATTGGGTTGGAGGAGGTTGGAGGCCATCGCCATTAGATTTGAGGTCATCGCTAGTAGGTTGGAGGCCATAGCTTCTAGGTTGGAGGCCATCGCTATTGGGTTGGAGGCCATCGCTGTTAGGTTGGAGGCCATCGCCATTAGATTTGAGGTCAACGCTAGTAGGTTGGAGGCCATTGTTATTAGAATCCATTTTGTTCTATTTTTTTCTTCTATTTTGCTCTTGGAATGCAAGTGACGTGATGTGGTTTGTGGAGGAAGGGAGAAGTCCATTTAGACTTTAAACGGGTGGGACCTGCACACTGCACACACTGGTTTTTGTCTCCCACTAGCCACTGACCACTGGCCAGGTCCTTGCCTTTCAATGGCCCAACTTGTCAATTTGGCCTAGTCAGCAACCCTCCAGCTAAAACAATGTTTTATTATGCTTCCGAGATCCAACATGCTGGCATGTAAAGCGGTTCTAGTATCCCAGCTTAGGTCGGCATCGTCGGGAAAAACGGATCCGGAAAATCCACATTATTGTCCATGCTCGCCGGCCGAAAGCAGCCCACCACTGTTGGCGGAAGGACTGGCAGGCAAGGGGCGTGGCAGGGTCAGCAGTTTTGCAGATGAATAAGGGTCACATGCACAAACAAGAACTTTTCATGCACAAACGTGTTGAAGGTGGTGGAAATCAGCAGGGTGAAACTGTGTGAACAGCTTTGGACAAGCGGAAGAGTCACAGTGAATGCACGATCCGAGGCTTTGGTGGCACAAGGATTTGCGTCTGGCTTACATCGTCCCTCAGCAGAAACTTGGAAGATAGGCAGTATGAAGATGCTGAAGAGCAACTGCTTGATAAATACACTGAGGCCCAGCATTCCTTGGTGCATTTGGGGACTCTTGTCATGATTTGAGAGGAGTTTTTATGGCCAGCTCACAGCACCTGATGGAAATGCATCCTTGCTCCTAGTAGCGATGCCAGGAGCCCCTAGTAGCTTCTTTTTACTAGTAGCATTCTTGCTCCTAGTAGTACGGCCAGGAGCCCCTGCTGGCGTCCTTGCTCCTAGTAGCGATGCCAAGGAACTACGTGGAGAAGACACCCTTGGAATACATGCAAATCCGATTTCGACGCGGGTTTGACGAGGAGACGCCCATCGTGCGTGGTGAGAAGCTTCTCTCCAAAAAGGACCGAAGCAGAAGGAAACAAACGGAATCTGTTCGACCCAATTCGATTACTCATGAAGAGGGACTTGGATGAATCGAATTCGGACATTTCAAGGAGTATTCAGCAATTGTTCAATCATTCAAGTCAAACAACGGTTTCCATTGCCAATTCCTGCAAAAAAGCTTGATCCAAACGCTCGCCAGGAGGAGGATGAAATGCGTAGCGTCGGTTTGCGCCACGGCAAGCGAGGCAAAGCTGTGGAGGCTTTGATCAATCGTGCCTTGGTGTTGAACACATGTATATCGTGGGTAGTAGCTAGTATCGTGCTTGCTCCTAGTAGTAAGTCCAGGAGCTCGTAGTAGCATCCTTGCTCCTAGTAGCGATGCCAGGAGCCCCTAGTAGCTCCTCGTTCCTAATGTATATTGTGGGTTCTCCAAAAGAGGCTTGTCGTGTGTAGTGACAACGCATTGATTCAGAGCCGAGGTATCGAGCTTACAGAGCCTTTTTTGCACTGTGATTTTTGGGTGAAACTCTGTGCTGAGTAGCTCTGTGGCTTCTGTACCAGCTCCACAATGTGTGTCAGGACGAGTTTAGGCGTTACATAATTTGTGGGTCAGCATGATTAGCATATTTTCATATGGACCTGCGTTGAGGATGGCAAGGAGAAAATCAAAGAAAAGGACCGAGAATTCATGTACGAGGTCAAGTGGAAAGATCTCAGCCCTGCCGAGAACACCTTCGAGCCAATTAGCAGGCACAAACGCTTCCGGCTGGAACAAATCGGATGTGTTGTGCTATGCGCCAAAAGGGAAGGTGGGGGACTAGGAGGCCCCACCAGCACTGGAATGTATGACAAGCTCCAGCCGCCAGGCTTAAACAGCTCAAGGCAGGTGCTTTCTCGAAAGTGATTCGAACAGATGAAGCTTTGGCAAGATCTCTGTGTTTCACATCCTTTTCGGAATCGAACGAAACGTAGGCCTTGAAGCTGGTGGAAGACCTGGATTCCCGGATTTGGGCTGCTTGGGCTGGTTGTCCTCAACGGCCATTGACGAAACTCGTCTGAAGAGTCGCTCGGTTGTCGCTCTGTCGCTTCGCTGTGTCGCTCGGGAGCGAATGAACCGACACGATCCCAGTGCCCTGCAGCTAGTAGTCACAAGTGCCTTACTACTAGTAACAAGAAGCTAGTAGAAACAAGAAGCACGAATAGCTTCTTGTTCCTAGTAGCTTCTTGCTCCTACTAGTAAGGCACTTGTTACTAGAAGCGATGCACTTGTTCCTAGTAGCTTCTTGCTCCTACTAGTAAGGCACTTGTTACTAGCAGCGATGCACTTGTTCCTAGTAGCTTCTTGCTCCTACTAGTAAGGCACTTGTTACTAGAAGCGATGCACTTGTTCCTAGTAGCTTCTTGTTCCTAGTAGCTTCTTGCTCCTACTAGTAAGGCACTTGTTACTAGAAGCGATGCACTTGTTCCTAGTAGCTTCTTGTTCCTAGTAGCTTCTTGTTCCTAGTAGTAAGGCCAGGATTCCCGTTCGTAGCATCCTTTGCTCCTAGTAGCGATGCCCTTTGCTCCTAGTAGCGATGCACTTGTTCCGAGCAAAATGGTCAGATGTTCGCTTTTTGACCAACTCTTCAGGGACCGTGAAGTGCTTCAGCACCTGGAGCCTTTTGGCCTCGACGAGGTCGCTTTGAGCGGAGAGCGAAGAGCGGCTAAAAAAAGGTTGAACAAAGGTCATGTTTTCAACGTAAGAATTTCTATAATAGCCTAATAGCAATGGCCTTCAACCTACTAGCAATGGCCTCCAACCTAATGGCGATGGCCTCCAACCTAATGGCGATGGCCTCCAAACCTAGCAATGTTTTTAACATTTTTTAACTCTCTTATGTGCAAGCTGCCACTGCAAACTTGCAAGGACTCTACTGAGGGGGAGTTCAGTCCAATTCGGTTTCGAAACTATCTAGACATTCGTGGACGGCGCACCTTCAGGCGCAATTGGCAGATGGTGAACTCGTGAACTCCCCATCTGCTGTTTGTGCGTGTCCGTTGAGGAAGTAGCGGAAACGAAGGAGTCATCATCTCACATATCCAGTCTGGAGTCACCCAGCTTGGAAGGGATTTGGAAGGTATAGCACTAAGTGGTTTTGAAGCACAACGTCCCAAAAAGAGTCCAAATTGCCGCGTCGCGCAGGATGTGGTTTGCCATCGGAGAATCTCGGTGCTCTCCTCTGGACAGAAATGCAAACTGGCCTTGGGCGCCGCCTTTTGGACCAGGTCCGACTCGATGGTGGCGACGTGGCGACGTGTGAGAGCGACGTGTGTGGGGCCCTCCCAACTAAAGCTCTTTCCATCTGCTTTTCTTTTGCTGTCCTGCACCGTGGTACAGTGGTACAGTGGTACTTACTGCCAAGTTATTGCATTCTTTTTTTTTTTTTCGGGGAAGAAGAATGCGATGCCTGATTTCCATCAGGCCCCATGTGGTGTGCTTGGACGAGCCAACGAACTATTTAGGCTTTGCGGTTTCGCACCATTTTTGTACACGTGCGCGTGGGTCGGAAGAATTCAGCTTTTCTTTGCGCCAGACACGGACACCGTGGAGTTGTTGAAACGTGCTATGCGTACCTTCCGCGGTGGCTTTGCAGTGGTTTCTCACAACGAGAAGTTGATTGAAGAGGCAGGAAAGTCGCTTCACAGTGTCTGCATGCTTCCATATATGCTTCCATATATTATGCTTCCATTTGGATTTGATTTGTGCCTATTTGGATCCTTTTGGGAGCAAGAAGCTACTAGGAACAAAGGGCATCGCTACTAGGAGCGATCGGACGCTACGAACGGGGCTCCTGGCCGTACTACTAGGAACAAGAAGCTTCTATTTAAAGCAAAGTCTATTTGTTATTTCTACTAGCTTCTTGTTCCTAGTAGTAAGGCCCTTTGCTCCTAGAAGCGATGCCCTTTGCTCCTAGTAGCGTCCGATCGCTCCCTCTTTTCGCAGCTCCGTCCCACCGACCCAGTCGCTCGTCGCAGGTCTGCGATGAAGTTTGGACCGTCGAGGACGGTGCGAGTCTTAAACCTCCATCGAGCGAGTCGAGAGCGGAATGGTCTCACTGAGCAATGCGAGGTTTGTGCCGAGGTATAGCGAAGTAGTCTAAAGAAACACACCAAAAAAAATGAGAGAAACGCCTGTAGACATGGACACAGAACTTACTGAACAGGCTTACCTGCCTCATCTAATCCCCTTCAAGAAGTCGTAGCTTCTAACAGTTTGGGCCACTTCGGTGGTCCAAGCACTGTGTCCGTGCCCACAGGTCGTGTGAAAGCCGAGCGCCGCCGCACCAAATGACCGCTCCGCGGCGGTTCGGCGGGTCGTCCAGAAGAAAAGGGGGCGCCTTTCGTCGAGCTTCGGTGCTCGTGGTGACTGGTGTGACCACGAAGTGAAGATGGCAAGAGGGAGCAGCCCATAGTTCCGCCAAGACATTGAGATCTTGAGATCTGTGAAGATATTGACTTCATTTGATTTCTCTCGTGGCCAGGTTTTCAATGCCGCCAACGGCTTGCTATCCTTGGCAGCCAAGATGAAGCCGCAGGTTCGCTACTAAAGCTGCAATTTGCAGTGCCTTTACCATCAGGTTCAACCTGAAAGGCGTTTGCAACATCTGAACGTCTGCCTTTGCTCATAGTAGCTTCTTGCTCCTAGTAGTAAGGCCAGGAGCCCGTAGTAGCGTCTTTGCTCCTAGTAGCGATGCCAGGAGCCCCTAGTAGCTTCTTGTTCTAAAGGCTAGGCAAGGTTCTGCCTTTGCCATTTTGAGCCATGTCGACCACTTATTCAATCGAAACAACGAAAGTCACCAGTGGACCAATCTCTGATGAAGGGTTTCTGGCACTGCTTATGTTTTGTTGGCAACTCCACAGCAGTTTAATAACCGCACAATAAGATTACACATGTTCGCTAATATGTTCACGAACTTCCCTCCAAGTTCCTGCATCAGCAATGCCTGACAGCATAATCAACAAAAGCCAAGCAGCAGCAACATCATGCTGCGTATGATTGTGTTGTCTGATTGTGTTGTTTGTGGTGATGATTTAGATTCAAATCAGGGGCTCCTGGCCTTACTACTAGTAACAAGAAGCTACTAGAGGCTCCTGGCATCGCTACTAGGAGCAAGGACGCTACGAACGGGGCTCCTGGCCTTACTACTAGGGACAAGAAGCTACGAATGGAGCATAGAAGTCAACATGACACCTGTACGACAGGAACACATTCTTCGTTCTTAAGCTTGCCCTTAATCCCAGACGTCGAGTCTCAGACACAGGTCCGAATGTACCACCCGTTGAACAACAAGGGAAACGATTGCTCTGAAGCTCAGCTCATATGTCTGGACTTCAACCGCCGCAAGGTGACTGGGACTGCGATGGAGTGCGAGCAAAGCCGCAAAGCTGGATGCAATGAGGCCCGGGAGAAGACAGAGTCAGGAAATCTTTTCGTCAGACTCAAAAATCGGGACACCTGTCGATAATAAAGCAAAACTAGGAACAAACTGTATAGATTTACAGAGGAGTATGAGGTGACTCTTTGCCGTAGACGAAAGGAAATCCCCAACTTTGGTGAGAAAAGCTGCGTTAGGGGTATCAACGACGCAAACAAGAACAAGAAGGAGAAGAAGGGCTTAGTTTAGGGCTGCGGTGTCGCTTCTTTCAGGGATTCTTTGGGATTTGTTTAGGGGGCTTCACTTCTGGCTTCATATCTTGCGGCTTCGGCTTATGTTTTGAGGCTTGGCTTAGGGCTTCCCCCAAAGCGATACTCCTTTTTGTGTTTTGACAACGGCTCAGATCGTGATGTTCTCATTTGGGCAAAATCGTACATAGGAAGAAGCACTTGATACGAATCGTTTTCCATATTTTCGGTGGTCTTTTGTGGAGAAGCATCTAAAGCTCATTGTTTACTGTGACAACTTGCCAATTGGGAGCATATACGTTGTTTTCTTCTTTTTTGAGACACACCCGTGTAGTCGCTTTGTTTGGAGAGAAGGCCTTGTGTAACCCTGAGTGCAATGGACCCGTTTAGTTGCCTGGCGCCTGGTAGTCTTGGGTCGGCGACTCTGTATGTGTTCCTGCTTGTTTGGCTGCCTCTCTCTGATTGGTTGTGCTGGCGGAAGTTCGAAATTCATCGATTCGCCTGTGCCAGCAGCATGCCAGCCCATTGTCAGCCCATTGAGCGCAACAGTGATCGAAGCCCAACTGAAAGGTTGCAACAGAGTTGGCAAGCCATTGCGTTTTGTGCCAGCGTGGCTCATTCAGCGCACTTGCAACGTGCCAGAGCAGTGTGCTTTGGCTTTGAAGGAACTCGGCGGTGCATTTGGCGTCGTTTGCAAGGCTGATTTCTATGGCGCGCCGCGTGCTGCCAAGCCCCTCAGCGACTTGTGCGAGGCAAAGATCCTCCGCCCGTGCTGTCTGAAGATGACCGCCCGTCACCCGTGCCTTACTAGTAGTAACAAGAAGCTACTAGTAACAAGTGCCACGCTAGTAGTAACAGGTGCCTTACTAGTGGTAACAAGAAGCTACTAGTAACAAGTGCCACGCTAGTTCGCGTTCCTTAACCACAGGGGCCAGAACTACCTGGTCACGGGACTGGTTCTGAGCGGGGACCTTGAACGGTTCATCTCGACACGCTTGGCTTTCATGGAGCCTGCTTGGCACCTGTTTGGGGTCTCCTTGGTTGGGTTTGGGCATTCGCTTCTTTAGAGCTTCTTTGTGCTGGGGCATCCCTTCTGTAGGTTTGCGTGGGCTTGGTTTTGGGCATCCCTCCTGTAGGGTTTCTCTAAAATTTGTTATTTTTTGGGGGGGGCTTGGTTCAGAGGAAGCTTTTGGCTTGGTTCTGGGGTTTCACTTCTTTAGGCTTCTTTAGTGCTTGGTTTAGGGCTGCGTGCCTTTGGGAATTTAAAGGGTTTGTTTTGGATTGGCGTCTTTTTGAATTGCATTTCTTTCAGGTTTCTTCCTGCGGAGGCTTCCACTCCGCTGCGTGCGCAAAGCTTTGCCCTTTTCTGCGCCAAGGAAACTTGTCGGGGTTCACATTTTAAGTATGTTTCCCCAAGCCGTCTACTGTTGGAGTTCTCGCTTCACACCCTGAACCCTGTGTCCGGGTGTTATCCTCTTGTCTTCCTGCTGTCCTCTGGCGCTTGCGAAACCTGTGTTGGCTGCGCTGGCGAGCCCTGTGTCGTCCTGGTGTCTCTCCTCGGCCACGCTTGCGAACGTCTCCTTCTTAAAAAGACATTAGCCACAGTCTTTGGCCGCTGAAAAGCGCCGAACAGATGTGTTCGAATAGGACAAAAAACGAAAAGAAGAACGGGTGCAAAGAGATACGGGGGACATTGTCATTTCAGAAGACAACCACCAATGAGAATCACTTCTGGAAAGTTGCGAGCGTGTTGAAAAAACGTGGCAGATGCAACAGATTGCTTTTCTGTTGTCCTCCTGCTGTCGTCTTGGTCTCCTTTTCCTGTCCCCGCGCCGTGCAGGGCTGGATGTCCAAACCGATAGCCAAACTAGTTCGTCGAGTTCGTGTGTGGACACTGCCGCTCAAGCGGGGTTGGATGTGGGCTTTGCCCCACTCAGAAAGAGAAGAGGACGATTGGATCATGCTTCCGCCGGAGCTTTATGAGCTTCTTCAAGGGTGGCTGGCGCATCGAGACCGAGCTCGGGAAGCTTCGGGAAACGTCAAGACCGTAGAATCCACCGTTTTTGCTTTATTTTGCATCTCAAGACTCTGGGAAAACGATACTTTTTGAAGCCTCCGTACATGTCAGTCAAGCCTATAGGAAGCGCAGTATAGATTTTAGACTCGGATCCCGCCTCCTCTCCTCTCCTCCTCTCCTCGTTGATTACGGGACCTAGGAGCGACAAAGGAGACAAGAGGCCAGTGTCGAAACCGCCGTTGTGCGACGTAGGTGTCCAGACTGGTACTGGTAGTGCTGGCTGGATGTCCAAGCCAACAGCCAAGCTAGTTCGTCGAGTTTGAGCGCGGATACTGGCTGTCAAACAGGGCTGGACGTCATTTGGCTTTGCCCTATTCACAGAGGGACGAGGAGGACTGGATTGCGCTCCCACCTGAGCTCTACGAAGATCTCCTTCAAGGATGGCGGCGGGATCAAGACCAGTGAGCTCTTGAGACTTTGCAAAGCTCGCAAAAGTGAGGTTTAACGCGCCGAAGTCGAGCTACCAAGTTGCTTGACACATTTTGTCGGAGGTTTTGTGCAGGCATAGCGTTTGCCTTCTGAATAGAATGAACAATCAATTTTTTCGTTTATGTTTTTTCCCCAAGCAGTTTACTGTTGGGGTTCTCAATGCTTTTAATCACAAAGTTGGACACTACCTCAATGCTTTTAATCAAAAAGTTGGGTTCTCAATGCTTTTCTCAATGCTTAAATTAAGTGTGTGCGCCTGGTCTGGACTGCTGTGTCCGCCTCACGCTGCCGACCTCTGCCCTTCAATCCTCTTCATTTGTCTACCAGTCTTTAGACAGGAACATGGGAGTCAGGATGTTTCAAGCCAACGCGGGAATCAAGAACAGTGCTGGGATGTCAGGTTCTGGACTCCGAAACCATTGAGATGAAGCCCGGGAGACACACTTCTCGTGGCTAGCACTTTGGGAAGCCTTGAGAAGGTTGATCGCAAAGTATGATTCTCAGAATCCACAAGCTTTTGCTGAAAAAGGTCCTGTGCCCAATTTAGACAGACTCACAGGGAAAATGGAGGTCTGCGAGAACGGTAAAAGCGCCCTCGCGCCCAACAGATTGGTCAAAGCGTGGGGGCTCAACAGATTGGGCACTCCGTCTCCTGACTCACTACCTGTCTCCGCTGACTCCGTCTTTGACGCGTTCAGAAATCTGCGAATTTCCACTCTACCTTTGGAACAAGAAGCTACTAGGAACAAGTGCATCGCTTCTAGTAACAGGTGCCTTACTAGTAGTAACAAGAAGCTATTTGTTTCTACTAGCAAACATTGTTACTAGTAAGGCACTTGTTACTACTAGCGTGGCACTTGTTACTCGTTTCCTGCTTCACTCCCTTTCTGCCAGCAACTGCCTCATACCTTCAACGCTCCCCGCCTCTCGCTTGTTTCACACCCCATACCGACCATATAATCCATACCACAGGGCTGGTGGTGCACTGGCTGCTACAAGGGCTTTCGGTGCTTTGCACACTTTGGCGCCAAAGGGCCTTGTGTTGATTCCTGATTCTAGCCACAAGAGCGGCTTTGCAACTTCTTGACCAACTTGCTTGCCTCTCATTTCTTACATGTAAAGGCGGGCTTTCCTTCATGGATAGCTCAAAGGTGACAAAAGAGTTTGCCGGCCGTGTTTATTTGGGATCCCTTTGTTTGATTTGTGGGATGCGCGTTCGAAAGAGCATTAACAAGTGTTTGGTCACATGGCACGGTGCCACTGTTGCATTCTTCACCGCAGATCTCCTACGCATCAACGTCTGCTTGGCAGTGAAGCTCCGGGACCAGGTGTGGCATTCAAGTGGAATGGGTTGTAAGCGGCCTTCTTGAGCCTAAACTATTTTTGTGAGGGCTTAGGTCTTGAACTTGAGTGAAGACTGGCTTTTTATTTGTAAAAACACTTAATCTAATGCGCATTTCTTGATCTCTCAAACCTTAGAACGGTTTAAACTTTTAAACTTGTTTGAGACTCCAAACAGTGCTCTAGCTGGAAGTGGTTGCAAGGCACTGCATGCAAACTAGTTTTGTTTTTTGTTTCCTTGATGTTTTGTTCATGGAACCTTTGGCAAGGTGAGAAGTCAGTAGACACCAATGAAACAGATTTTCCACGCAGTGGGACAAACAAAATTCCTCCCCGCAGCTCTACCAAAGCTTAAATCGGAAGATCACATGGTTTGACACAAGGCAGTCAAGACACTACTTTGTTGCAGGCAAATGACATCTTGTTCCAACCCTGATGGAGCCCTCATGATGTCAAGTGGCAGTTAAAGTGGCGGGTGGCCAGTGAGAATTCACAAAAGATTGCTCTTTACTTAATTTTGCTGGAATCTTTGGCAGGCAAGTGAATATTGCAAGCTAGGGATTTAACAGGTGTACACCCTGACCACATGAAATCCAAACAGATGAAAATTCCAGGTTCAACGGCCCCAATCGCGACACGGTTCAATCACCCAACGATGTGCCAACGGAGCGAAGAGCGGAGCGTGCCAACGAAGTGCAGTGACACGCCATGGCTCCATGACACGCCCGGTTCGTGGAGGCTTTCGCACCGTCCGAGTGCAGCGGAGTAGCGGTGTGGAGCCAGAGAGAAAAACCCAGAGCAATGTATTCTTTTGAATATTGTGTGATTTAGTCTGAGGCAAACGTGTTTTTTTCATGGGGTCCTTAAGTTGGAGTACCAGGGCTTGGGATTTCTCGGCAGAATTACCACAACGTGTCTCGATTTGTTGCGCTGGGCAATGTCCACCCATTTTGATTGTTGACCTCAGAGAGGTTCACAACAAATCTCTTGGACACGGAAACCTTTGTGTTTCTTGTCAGGAAACCCTCCAGAAGCAGCTTGGAGCAGAAATATAAATTTGTTGTCCTGCAGTCACTCTACGAACTAGGCGCCGGGCGCCGTAGATCATACCGACAAACAGAGAGATATCTTCGTCAGTGACGCAGATTCGGGCCTTTTCACCGGTTCTTTTTGTGCTCAGGAAGGGGTCTCCAAGTTTCGGGCGCTTAAGCGCCATGTGACTTGGACGACATCGACACAGTCTGACGGAAGATGGACACGAGGGGAACCGCTTGCATTCTTACAGAACACGCTTTCGGAAAGATGTCGGTTTGAAACGCAAAAAGAGACCGAAAGCAACATGGGTTGCTTTCAGCATCGCTACTAGTAGCTAGAAGCTACTAGGTTGGAGGCCATCGCTATAGTAGATTGGAGGATGTTGGAGGCCATGACTACTAGTGGCAAGAAGCTACGAACGTAACAAGGGCGTCTCTTGCCATAGCGCCACTTCAGGTTGGTCAGTGGCTTGGTGGCTGGGAAGTCACCGCTGCTCGATTGGGACGAGTCTCGAGTGCTCGTTCGTTTGCTCTTCGCATTCTTCGTTTTTGCATTCTTCGTCGCATTCTTGAAGGGGATGAACGTCGTTGTTTGTAATGAAAGTCACCGATCTTCGAAAGATCGTTGTTTCAACGTCGCTTCGAAACCGAGGAGAAGTTGTGTGAGCACAACGAGAAGAGCATTGAGGCTGAGGCCTTTGGTAGAGTTGCCAGCCTGCAAACGCACAAGGTGCAAACGGTCCCTAAGAGAAAAAAGAGAAAGCTACTAGTAACAAGTGCATCGCTACTAGTAACAGGTGCCTTACTACTAGTCACAAGAAGCCATTAAAATTAAATACAAATTCAAACTAAACTACTACTAGCTTCTTGTTACTACTAGCGAGGCACTTGTTCCTAATAGTAAAAGGACATGTCTAGAGGTCGATTGTCTCTCACTCCCTTGCGCTACTAGTAACAAGTGCCTTACTAGTAGTAACAAGAAGCTATTAGAATTATTGATTATTTTTTTAGATAGCTTTTCGTTACTACTAGTAAGGCACTTGTTACTACTAGCGTGGCACTTGCTACTAAATTAAAAAAAAGAGAACAAGAGAAAGGGAGAGGAACAGGAAATGTCTAAAGGTCGATTGTCTCTCCCTTTGCGCTGTGTCAGGGCTTGTTACGTGGTGTTTCTGATTCGGCAGGACTCGCAGCCGGAGCAGAACGAGGAAACGGTGGAAGCAGACGCAGCAGATGAAGGCCACAATAGATTTTGCCTTTGAGTTTTCAAAGAACAAATAGCGCAAACACTCGGCGAATGACCAACACTTTCCTCTGACGATCCGTGTGTTCAAGGAGATCCGCCCAAACTAAAGCTTCCTGACGCGCCCAACACATCTCCAGCAGCTTGGTTCATGTGACACTGTGAGCCGACATGTGATGTCATGAAGACCTGAAATGGTAAGGGCGATGGCCTCCTTCTCCTCCTATATACCTTGGAATTGATCACGTTGGATGCTTGGTTTGTGTTCCATCTCAGCCGTTTCAGATCCTTGCACGGCCGCGGCGTTTGCCTTAGCTATGACCGAAGAAACACCCTTGCGGGCGGACCGTGCAGGCATCTATGGAGAGGTTTTTAAGATCGACGGCAAAGAGGTGGTTTTAATGGGCGGAAATTATGTGGTGAAGGCACGGGAGCAGCTGAATGAAAAGCGAAGAAAAAGGCTTTAAGGAACCTACTCCAACCTAATAACGATGGCCTCCAACCTAATAGTGATGGCCTCCAACCTAATAACGATGGCCTCCAACCTAATAGCGATGGCCTCCAACCTAATAACGATGGCCTCCAACCTAATAG
>CAXAMN010004125.1:79261-90661 GCA_963970005.1 Durusdinium trenchii
ATAACGATGGCCTCCAACCTAATAACGATGGCCTCCAACCTAATAACGATGGCCTCCAACCTAATAGCGAAGACCTCGAACTTAATAGCGATGACCTCCAAGCTATGTGGTGAAGGCAGCGCCATACTTCCCACCCTTGGACATTGTTCAGAAGAATGCCAAGGCCATGGCACAAGGAGCCAAGGCGATGGCCTATACTCCCCCACCCACAGCGGACGGTACTCCAAGACCAGTGGTACCATGCGTGCGTTTGGGAGTCTTGATGGAAGCTGCAATACCAAAGAGAGGCACTGACATCGATCCCAGCTATGCATCCAAGCTCGAGGCTGTCATCCGAGCCTTCAAAGATGAGGGCGTCTATGTTTTTCTGGATATGCACCAAGATGCCGCAGCCACCACTAATGGAGGTGAAGGCTACCCATACTGGGTCATGGAAGATTTTCAAAACCGAGCAGGCTGTTGCTTGGATCAGAAAGAGTAGTCATGTTTGACTCTATTTTGATGTGATCCAATTATCGCTCTTAGGTTGGAGGCCGTCGCTTTAGGTTGGAGGCCACTGCTATTAGGCCATTGTACATGAGTTCCTTTTGCGCTTAGCCGGGTGGTTGGCTTAGTAGACCCATGCCAAGTTGTGAGGCTGCTGTGAGCAGTGCTGCTGTTGCTGTTGCTTTGCGGGCACATGGTCTTCCTGCCCAGAGACATGTCGCACATCTTACCTGGTGAACCCAAACCATCCTTTGAAGTGCTTCTTGGGTTGCAATTGGCTGGCAGACCTGTGCTGTTGCCTGGGGATTCACACTTACAGTGGAGATCCAGATCCTTGGAAACCCTATGCTGTTGGAGGGGAAGGCAACCCTGCCTTGATGAATGTTGGAAATGCAAGCATCCGAATGAACAATACGGACAACAAATGGGGTTCACTGATCACCTCAGCACAAGTCCAAAATTTAGTACCTCGGCTCTACAACTCTGCAAACAATGCCGCAGACAGGGCCGTGTTTTTTTGAGCCCTTTGTGGCCTTCGCCAAATTCCTTTGTAGTTTATGGGACAAGTACGAGAACGTGGTGGCAGTGGAACTGATGAATGAGCCGATCATCGGCGGCCTGCCCAATCTGTGCATTACGGGGACGATTTGGAGGCAGATTCTGTCCTTCCAGGCAGATGTCATGGAGGAACTGGACAAAGATCCTTCCATCAAATGCCCCATTGCCATTGCCAATTGGAGTAGCACAGTTGAAGGGGAGTCTTGCTTTGTCTCCCTGCTAGCTTGTGCAGGCACTTCAACCAAGGCCATGCAGCGCTTCCAGGCATATGCGCAACAGAATCGCCTCCTCTTGTCTTTCCACTACTACATTCCACCTTCTACTTCCAGCTTCATAGAAGTCATTGACCTTGCGAAGAAGAACGCCATCAAGTTAGGCCGGCCTCCCATTTTCTTCAGCGAGTTTTGGGAAGGCAGTGCTCAGAGCTTCGCGAACTACTTGGCCAAAGCGGTGGATGAAGGGGTGAATGCAGTGACTTATTGGCAGTACGCTGATAGTGACTTCACAGGTCAGCCAGGTTGGTACAAGTATCCCGAGTCAGTGACCTCCCTCGGGGATCCAGTGAGTGCGTGGGGAACGATCAATACGCCGGCCTGGGATGCATATTCGATTACCGTGGCCGATGGCACTTTCTTCGGAGGGGACATCACCGGTGGTGGAGGTGCGCAGATGAATGTGTTGGAGTTGGTGCCGGCCGAGCCTCAAAACGTTGGGGCGGAGAGAAGATCGTGGCCCACAGGCCACCCTACGCCTTTGCACAAACCCATACGACGAAACATGCCCGAGAAGTAGAAGGGCTCAAAGGTAGCCCGAAGGCGGCTCAATAGTAGCTTAGTAGCTGCATGACATGCTCTTTTGTGTAAGACGAAGTGAGAATATGAATTCAAGAGCTCCCTGCGCAGAAGGACCTCAGGAGAAAAGCTCTGCCCGAGATAGAGGAGACAAAAACCCAATGATCCCTTTTTGGATGTGAGTCGTATGAGATCGTTGTGCCCAGGTTAGCCTCATTGGTCCGCATTTGGCCTGGCGGAGACAAGCCTTGTCCCTCCAGGAAGGCCAGATTTGGGACCGTCTTGGGACAAAGAAATGCATTCATGAAGACACAAGGAAGACCATCGCTAGTAGGGTGGAGGCCATCGCTATTCGTCACTCAAAAGAATATTAGTAACTCAAGAAGACAATGAATGACAGTCTTTTAGCTCATGTTTTGGCCCGTCGGCCCCTCGGAAAGAGACATTCGCGATGAATCAACAGGCCAATACTTTTGAAGAAGCTAGCTTTTTGCACTGATGGCTTGGTGAGGTGATCTCATGTGTTTTCCCGCGGCCATTTAAGGCCTAAGCCATTCGACTACGTCGCAGGTGAAACGGCTGCGCTGCTTGTTAGGTGACCGGTGCGTCCACCTTTCCACAGTGGCACCGGAGCCTGAGTGCCTTCCAGGCCGCCGCACTCCGCTAGCTGCGCTTCGGCATCTTCCTTTTCTTTTGGCTACATCCTCTCCGTTCGGATCGTCCCTGTCTTTTCGGTAGTTGGCCTCTGCGGACTCTACCTCTTCCACGTCCTTGGCCCCTGCGGGGCCGACCTTGGAGGTCCTTTTGAGGACCGCCTTGCACCTGAGGTCGCCGCGCCTCCACTTTTGGCTTTTGGCCCCTTTTTGCACGAGCTCTTGACCTTTGAGCCGAACTTCAACCTTTGTTTTCTGGAGCGTCCATTGCCTTGGGACGCCTTTGGACTGTTTTTGGAGCTCCTCACGCTGGAGGAGCCAGTTGCCTTTGTTGTTTTGGCCATTTTGGCCCACCATGCCTGACGGTGAGGACAGCGGGACCTCGTCGTGGTACAGAGTCCCGACATGGAATGGCAACCCCTCGGAATGGCGGAGCTTCCGCCGTGAGATGAGCTGGTGGATGGCTTCGCTTGACCCGGAGCAATGCAAGAAGTTCAACATAGCAGCCAAGTGGGCGCTGCGGCAGCACGGCGTGGTCCGTGCCCGGTGCGAAGAGTTCGGACCCCTCAGACTTAGAGGGGGTCAAGGAAGACAGCATGGAGGACCCCGACACCGGGGAGAAGATCATCAGGGTGGAAGCCAACCCCTTTGCAGGACTTGAGAAGTTGATGAGCGCCCTCGAAGCTACAGTTGGAAAGTCAGCCCTCGACCGCAAAGGAGAGCTCAGAGCGCAATACTACCAGGAGATCAAAAGGCATCCTGGAGAAAGAATCTCGGCATTCTGTACGAGATACAGGACCTTGGCCGCCGAGCTCAAGAGAGAAGGCATTCATCTTCACGAAGAAGAGCTTGGATGGATGCTCAAAGAGCGCCTGGGATTAGATCCCATCAGAAAGCAGCTCCTGGAGACCGCACTAGCTGGCAAGGAAGCCTACGACCTCGTGGAGACGGAATGTTTGAGGCTCTTCAGAGATCTGCACACAGCTGATCCGCTCCACAAGTCTCGACAACCGGAGAAAGCTCCCTTGCTCCAGCGTTTCTTGCAGTCTCAAACCGGTCCTGCTTCTTCATATCGATCCTCAAGCACCTCAGCGAGCTCTATGACACCATCCTCAGTGAGGTCCTTCAGAACTCAAAGCTCCTATGGTGGTAACAAGCCACCTTTCAGGAAGTTTGGAAACAACCAAGGCCAACCTCCTCAACGCCAAGCATATGTGGCAGAGATGCCAAATGAAGAAGAGGCCTTGGTGGCTGAAGTTGATGAAGAAGAAGAATTGGTTCCCGATGATGATGGCCGAGGACCAACCTCCATTGAGGAAGTGTTGCAAGCTGAAGCGGAACAACTTGCTTCAGAGCTCCAAGATCTTGAAGACCAAGGCTGCGATCCTCAAATGCTCGATGAGCTTGAAGCGGGCATGGAGCAAGCAGCAGAAAGCCTCGTGACGATGAGAGAGGCAAGAACAAAGATTCAAGAGGTCAAGAAAGACCGAGGCTATGGCAAAGCTGGTTCAATGACGATGAAGTCAAAGCCTCATGGAAACCAAGTCCCGAAGCAAAAGGCCAACACCAGATGCTTCGACTGTGGTGAACCAGGCCATTGGGCCGGCGATGCCGGATGCACCAAACCCGGCATGGGTCCTGGCAAGCCAAAAGGCAAAGCCAAAGGAAATCCACCCTCCATCAAGCAGGTGAGGGTGGCTGAGACCTTGAACACGGAGCATCTCCCTCCGGAAGATGATGCACATGAAGGCGGAAACGCCAATGAGGTCATGATGGCCACCCATGACTCGTTGTTTGCACACAGCCTGCAAGAGGCTTTGAAGTCAGAGCACACTCCCACCTTGGCAACCGACAAGCGCTTCGTCGGAGCCCTTGACTCAGCATGCAACCGAACCTGTGCTGGCAATGTTTGGCTGTCCTTTTATTTGCAAGCCTTAGAGAAGGCATCCAAAGCGGTTCGGCAGCTCATCCAGACGGTGGAAGAAGACGAGCTGTTTCGCTTTGGCAATGGGGGCACACAGCGCAGCACCATTCGGTATCGACTCCCCATGATGGTTGGGTCTTCTATGGTATTGGTGTGGGTGAGCATTGTTCCTGTAGCCTCCCTTGGTTTGCTTTTGGGCCGCGATTTCCTCAGCGGGATCGGTGCAGTTTTGAGTTTTGGAAGAAGGAAGCTTCGAGCCGACCTCGTGAACGGCGAGATGATCGACCTCGGTCAGCTCACAGCAGGTCATTTCTGCCTCAGCCTGCAGCCAGCAACATGGCCATGTCCGGGCCCTCAACGCTGGAGGAAGATGGGTCAGGATGGTGTCATTGAGCTTCAGCTAAATAGCATGGATTGGTGGTCCAAGCAGCTTCGTTTTCGGTTGAGTCATTTTGATGGTTTTCATGCTGCAGTTGCACCACATGAGCATTTGATGACGGAGCATGGCATCAAGGCCGCCATGACCGCTGGGGCTCAAGCTATGCAGGTGGCTCAAGCTCGCATCGCTCCTTCGACAACTTCGCCTACAAGTTCAGTGTCTGAGCCCTCAGCCGGACACCAAGCCTCCTATGCAGGCTCCCGAGATCCACGACCTGACAGTCGGCGAGTACGGCAGTCAAGTGCTCCGATGGCGCCGCCTCATCCTAAGGCTTCGCGCAAAAGCTCAATGGCACGCCCATGGGCAGCTCTTGTGGCTATTTCCACGGCCGTATCTGCGCTACGCTCCTTTGCCATACCCCAGCATCTCCCACACGCAACAATGGGAACAGCAGTCGGTCTCCATGTGGAGGCAAAAGCCAAGAGCCTTGCCTCAACAGCATCATCAACGGGCGATCCATTTCAAGGCCTTCACGACACAGAACCTCCACGAGCTGTCGCAGTTCAGGAATCGCCTTGGCCTCGAGTTCGCCTTCATGGAGGACCACCTGTTGCAGGGCATGATGGCCGCCAGGAGTGTCAAGGGCATGAACCAACAGTTGAAAAGAGAGGCCATCAAGGAGGCCCAAGCAGAGGCGGCAGAGGTGACCAAAAAGGGCGAGCAGTTGGAAGCAGTGCGCTCCCTCATCGGGCCTCGTGGCGGTCTTCCCTCTCTCAAGGCCGACCTGGTGAAACTGGCCGCACTGTTCAACATTCCGGTCGAAGCCAAGATGACCAACGACGAGTTGAAGAATCTATGTCGCCCAATGGTCAACGAGTTGACGGTCAAGAGTCCATCAAAGCCCAAGCCTTCAACGTCCCTGAGTTCAACGGATCAGCGCACCTCAGCCAAGGCTCCAAGCCCTACGGGCGCCTACCAGTCACAAGGCACTCCAATGCCTACCAAGCCTTCCGAGCCCAGTCTGACAGCGGCCGAGGTACAGCAGCTCCTGGCTCAGCAAGAACAACGTTTTCTTCCAGCACATGATGACTCCTGGAGCAGTTGGCCTACCGCTGAGCGGTCAGATCCTGGATACAGCCATGATCCAGAGCGCACCCGAAGAACAACACGGCTGGTCCCAGGCAGAGATCCAAGAGATGAACCGGGACTACTACCAGCAAGACGCGGAATGGCGTCTGGCAAATGGGATCCCTCCACGGGATCAGTGAAGCCAGAACTTGCATCCAACCCTTGGAGGATCCACCAGGACGTCAAACCTGGACAAGCTCAGTTGATAGCCCAAGCTTGGAAACGACATGAGCGCGATCGCAAGCTGGTCTCGCTGGGCTACAAGGAAGTGAATGAGATCTTTCAAGAGGAATGGAACCACGACCTTGAAAAGTACCAGCAGGAAGTGTTTGCGACCTCCCTCGTTCTCGATTTTTCCAACAAGCTGTCTGAGGCCAATGAAGTGCAGTCGAATGACGTCAAGACTGTGAATGACCAGGCCCAGTCTGTGATGCCCAAGGCCCTTGTCTCCGAGGTGTACACCACTACGGAACGGGTGGCCAAGTCAGCGAGAAAGCGAGGCCACAAAGTCGGATCTTCGCTATCCTTGGAGTCCGGATGGGATTTCACACGGCTGCTTGATCGTCGAGCTGCAAGAAAGCTCATCGCCGAGGAAATGCCCTACTTCCTGATCCTGGCCTTCCCTTGCACGTTCTGGAGCATTTTGCTGAACCTGAACCCACCAAAGGACTATGAAAAGCGCCTCAAAGAAGCCACCACTTTGTTGAGGTTCGCTGTCCAACTTGCAAAAGATCAACGAGGCCGTGGCCACCACTTTGTCCTTGAGAACCCTCAAAGTTCTCGAGCATGGACCCTCAAGGAAATGGTCAGAGCCTTAGAAGATCTTCAGGCGCGAACGGTGGACTTCCACCAATGCAGATTCAAGCTCACCGATGTTCATGGCCAGCCTCATCGAAAGGCTACTCGCATAGCCACCTCAAGCGACTATGTCATTGCGGAGCTCGACGGCGTGAAGTGTCTGGGCGATCACGACCACGCCCATGTGATTGGTGGAACCTCCATCAGTCGACGAGCGGGACAATACCCTTGGGCGCTGGCCCTAGCGCTCGTGAGAGGAATGGAACGACAGTTCGAGTATGACTTCAAGAAGCCGCACTCCACGTTGGCCATAGAAGGTGAAAACCTCGAAAATGAAGAAGAAGCCCCTATGGATCTGCAGCCTGACTCTGATGACAGCGGTTCAGAACCTGGAGGAGAAGTTCAGTTTGAAGAGCCTCACAAAATCTCCCAAGGTGTCAAACAAGCCTTGAGGAGACTTCATGAGAATACCGGCCACCGCTCTCCAAAACGACTAGCCCGAGCATTACAAGTTGCCGGAGCACCTCCACAAATGGTTCATGCGGCACGGCATTTTCACTGTGCTGTATGCAATGAACAAAAAGCTCCAAAAGCTCGGCGCCCAGCATCGCTGCCATCGCCAAAAGACACAGGCGATCAAGTCCATTTGGACATCTTTGAGCTCTTTGACATCGAGGAAAGGCGCTTCTACGTCATCCATGCCATTGACGCCACTTCACGGTTTCAAATGGCTGAGGCCCTCGAGCACAAGAGCAGTGAAAATGTGGAGCGATTCATGGCGCAAAAGTGGCTGCCAATCCTGGGACCCCCTCGTGTCATTGTCGCAGACCAGGGCAAGGAGTTCGTGTCCCATGCATTTGAGAGTTTCTGCAGCAAACGCTCCATCTACTTGCACCACACCGCCATTCAAGCTCCTTGGCAGAATGGGATTTGTGAGAGAGGTGGGGCGGTGCTCAAAGCCCTTGCGAGATCAATCATCAAGGCCCACAGTGTCTTGGGAAAAGAGGAAATGGAAACGGCTCTTCAAGAAGCCGTGATGAGCTACAATGCAGATGTCACCGATGCAGGCGTCTCTCCATGTCAAGCGGCATTTGGCCGCCAACCACGGATGCACGGCGACTGCCTTGGAGATTTCGGTCGTCGACTCGCCGAACACTCCCTCATCTCATCCTCTCCGAGTCTTGCCAGACAAGTGGCAATGCGCGAAACAGCGCGCTTGGCAATGCTGCGCCTTCATTTTTCCAGAGGGCTGAGAAAAGCTGAAGTGGCGAGATCAAGATCATCTACGGTGACTTCCATGCAAGGTTTGGAACCAGGCAGCATAGTCTATTTTTACAGACAGTCCAAGTACAACAACAAGACAGCAGCCTCCAAGAAGAAGCTGAGCAGATGGCACGGACCGGCCTTACTCGTTGCCCTCGAGCCCAACAACGGCTATGTCAGCTATCGTGGCCAATTGTCCAAATGTGCTCTCGAACACCTTCGGCCGGCCAGCACACTCGAACAAGTGGCAAGCTCAGTTTGGGAGGATGCAATTCAAGAAGTGGTGGACGCTGCCTGCCATGACCAAGAGATGGTGAAGCCTCAACCCAAGATAGAACCTCCAAAAGCTGCACCTGCTTCTGCACTTGAGGAATACGAACCCACGGAGCCTCCTGAAGATCGAGAACGTGAAGCCGAACCAGAAGACAATCCTCTCGATCTTCCTCCAGTACACCCTCAAGAGATGGTGCGAGCCTTGGAGCCAAGGCCTGAATCAAGTCAGCCTGCTTGGTCAAGAATGACGTCATCGCTGCCTGAGTCAACTGTGGCTCAATCACCCTTCCCTGAAGCAGTTCGTCAAGCCTGGGCACAACGGATGCCAAGACAGACCTCACTGGACACCGCCACTGGCAGTGTGAAGAGGCCAGCAGATGCAGCTCCAGCTGATGTTGAAGGAGCTGCTAAAAGAATTGCTCATGAAGAACCTCCTGCTTCAACTCCAACGCCTACCGAGCCAAGGCCCTCGTCTATGGCCCATGATGCTTTGGTTATGTCTCATGAAGTCATGGAAGCAATGGCCTATGCTGAAGTGCACCCTCTTCGTCAAATCCAGGCTCAAGCAATCCTGGACCATCACAATCCGATGGAAGCCAAAGTTCCAGACCACGGAACATGGAGAGGAAACTGGCCTATGCCCTCGAGGACTGAGTTCAAACGTCGCCAAGAACTACGACAACTCTGGCCGCTCGGCAATGAAGACGCCTCCAGAGAAGTCCTCGCAGTCCTCACCGCTCGCAAAGAGCGACCTTGGACCTCCATGACTGAAGATGAGAAGGGTGAGTTCAGAAAAGCCGCAGCGAAAGGATGGTCAGTCTGGACCGACAATGATGCAGTCGAGATTTTGCCGGACGAAGAGGCCGCAAGAATCAGAACGCGGTTGAAAGCTGAAGGTCAAAGCCATCGCATCCTCGTCCCAAGATTTGTCTATGTGGACAAGAACGATGGCCTGAGGACACAGCAGAATCAGCTTCCGCTGCTGGCAAATGCTCGCCTGGTCGTACCTGGCTATGCAGATGTTGAGGCCTATGGCATCAGGTGTGATGCTCCGACTGCCAGTCGGACCTCTCAGCATTTGCTGCTGACCTTTGCGGCGTCAATGAAATGGTCTTTGTGGTCAGCCGACATCAAGTCCGCATTCATGAAAGGTGAAGAGTTTGGCCCCAATGAAAGAGTCCTCTACCTGGCCAACATCCGAGCCAAAGCAAAGGATGAACCTCTTTTGCCCTTTGCGCCAAATGGCCTTTGCCGGGTGAGGAAAGGAGTCTTCGGCCTTGCTGACAGCCCTCGTCGATGGTACAAAAGGCTGAACAAGGCAGTCACCAAAAGAGGATGGCGCATCTCCACACTGGACAATGCCCTATGGTTCCTCTGGAGTGCTGATGGAGCATGCCTTGAAGGAATGATGGTCTCCCACGTTGACGACCTCCTGCTAGCCGGCAACGCTCGGGCAAAAGAGACCCTCAGTTCTCTTGGAGAAGAACTGGGCTTTGGAGCCATCTCTGAAGGTAGCTTCACCTACTGCGGAAAACATATCGAACAGCTGCCCGACAAGTCCATCAAGGTCACGATGAAAGAATACCACCAGAACCTTCAGCCAGTGCGCATTTCACAAGAGCGCAAAAAGGATCTCTCCTCGCAGCTCAATCCAGGAGAACACAAACAGCTCCGAGCAATCTTGGGATCGTTGCAATGGTTGGTAGCCCAACTTCGCATCGATTGCGGATTCCAGCTCTCGTCACTTCAAGGAGAAGCTCCTACGATTGGCACCTTGCAACGAGCCAACCTGCTTCTTCGCCAAATGAAGCAGCACGCAGACTTTGCCCTCCAATTCAAGCCTATGGACTTGAAAGGTGCAGGCATCCTCGTGGTCTCAGATGCCAGTCTCGGCAATGTGCTGAAAAGTGGCAGTGCTGAAGGAGAACCTTTGAAGAAGGTCTACAGCCAAGCGGCTTACCTGGTGATGATTGCAGATGCCAACCTCATGGCTGGAAAGAAGGGTCGCTTCACGATCCTCGATGCCAGATCCCATCGACTTCAAAGAGTCTGCCGCTCCACGTTCGCAGCAGAGCTCCTGGGCATCGAAGAAGCCATGGACACCGGCCAATACTGCCGGGGAGTGCTGGCAGAAGCTTTTGGCCATCCCTTGGACCGAAAGCCTTTTGATCTGAGCACCGATGCGGTGCCGATGATGACAGTAACCGACGCAAAGGATGCGTACGATAAAAGCTGCAGCGACACGCCAAGCTATGGCTCTCAGAAGAGCTTGGCCTTCACAATAGCATGGATCAGAACTATGCTTAGCAGGTGCAACACCTCTCTCCGCTGGACGAGCACTGAGAACATGATCATTGACTGCGGTACCAAGCCCATGGACTACAGTCAGTTGCACCGGGTCTTGGAGGCCAATGAATGGTGTGTCACCTACTCCCCTGCTTTCGTCAAGCAAAGCTCGAAAGGAAAAGCTGCCAAGCTGAAGCCAAGTGAACAAGTGCACCTGAGGAGCGACTTAGGAGTTCCTTTTGGGTCAGATGACCCTTTGTTTGCGAAGGTAGCCAAGCTAGCCGAAACACCCGGCTGGCACCTTTTGAGCGATGAAGTGTCCGCACATGTTTGCAAGGGAGCCCGAAGCTTCCGCTCACCTGAGCCCAGGTTTCAGAAGGAAACCTACCCGTACAGAACTTCTTTTGGAAGATTTGAAAATGTGTTGGGCCTTCATTGGCGAAAGTTGGAGGCAACAGAAGACCTCCGCGAACTGCCCAATGTTCGCAAGCCTCTCATGAAAGAGGCGCACACCTTGGTCACCTTTTTTCACCGCGGACCATCAGTGCAACAAAAAGAAGAGAATGAACTGAAGAAGCTAGCTTTTTGCACTGATGGCTTGGTGAGGTGATCTCATGTGTTTTCCCGCGGCCATTTAAGGCCTAAGCCATTCGACTACGTCGCAGGTGAAACGGCTGCGCTGCTTGTTAGGTGACCGGTGCGTCCACCTTTCCACAACTTTCTTCATCAAATTCTCTTTATCCTTATGGCCTTATGGTTAGCGTCGCTACTGGGAGCAAAGGACGCTACTAGGAGCAAAGGGCATTGCTACTAAGAGCAAAGGACGCTACTAGGAGCAAAGGGCATCGCTACTAGGAGCAA
>CAXAMN010004125.1:90671-101818 GCA_963970005.1 Durusdinium trenchii
CTACTAGGAGCAAAGGGCATCGCTACTAGGAGCAAAGGACGCTACTAATGGTTAGAAAGAATGGACCAGATTCTAATCACCAAGCTTCCGCACATGTCAGATGTGTCTTGGCCCCATAGTATTCGAAAGGCTGCTTCACTTTCGGACGTCTTGATTTGTATTTTCAGATCTCAACCTCTGCAGGCATTCATGTAGCCGCAGTCCACATCGCTTCTTTGTTGGGATGCGAAGAAAGCTGTGCCTCGGCAATTCTTTTGGGTCTCAGTTGTCTTCGCCTTCGGCAAGAGTACCATGACTGGTGTCCTAACGGGAACATTTCTCGGCTGTTTGTTCTGCAGCTTGTATTTTGTGGTGTTCTCAAGTGTGAGTCAGTTGGGTTGCAGGACATCGGGGCAGGAGATTGTCAGACA
This sequence comes from Durusdinium trenchii, assembly GCA_963970005.1. Classification (NCBI taxonomy): domain Eukaryota; class Dinophyceae; order Suessiales; family Symbiodiniaceae; genus Durusdinium; species Durusdinium trenchii. The sequence continues at coordinate 91,082 of CAXAMN010004125.1, forward strand.
TCATGAGATGTCAGTTGAGTTATGCTTCCAGATGCCTTCAGGCTCTCCTCAGGTAGCCCAAAGCAAACATCAATGGCTTTCCTAGGGTGGAGGCCATTCAAAATAGGTCTATTCTTATCTTTTTTTCTTTTTTAGATAGTCATTTTGAGTCACTCAACGGTTTCGTCCAAGTCGGTGGCGCGAAACAGCACGAGCGAACAGCTCTTAGGTGAGGAGTTGGACTTTGAAGCTTTGGAGGCTGGACGACTTCCCAAAAGGAACATGAAAAAGAACGAAGGGGACGGAAACAAGAAAAGGTCTAAAGTCGAGTCTAAAGGTTGAATTACGGTAACAACAACATAGAAACAAGATGAAAGGACATCAAGCATTGAAGCGCAACAATGAACAAACATCAACTGGATAGACCAGCATCAGCGAAATCCCCGTGCTCCAAACCTTTTCGAGACATGGTTGCATGATGGATGATGGAATGTTGACGGGTTCAAGCAAAAGATGTCCTCGAATCTTGGCTTCATTTTGGTTAGACGGTTAGACGTTAGGGTGTTATTTTTTGTGCATTTTGTGCAGTGCGTTGCCAGGAGCAGGTGCAGATCTGTCTCTTGGGTCTGGTACAAGGGCTGGAGGCGGATTTTGGAGTGCACGTGCGGTGAGATTCCTTGTTGAACGTCAAACCGTCTTGGTTTCGCTAAGTTCACGAGGCCTGTAATTCGCGCCTGGAGAGACTTTATGTGGACTTTGATTGCTTGGATGATGGTGCAGCCGAAGGTGGGGAGATTGGTCGCTTCAGGGTTTCCCTGCGGGATATACAACTACAAAAGACTTTAACCAAAGACGAGTGCTTTCCAATTAATTTGTGATTGTGTTCTGGCTTTGTTGATAGGCCTGGGTAGGCAAGTCCAAGACCTACGGTGGTCATGGGAATTAGAATTCTTGAATCCAACAACCCTTGCTGGCCCAAAATGCAAAAGCAAGAAGGCGTCTCAACACACTTCGAACTTGGGTTTTCAGTTAGACTCAATTGCCACGTTGGGAAGGAAGGTGAGGGAACGGCAAGGCGAGTGAGTCGGCACAACAGTATTGTTTAAAATTGTTTAAAAGAAAGTGATGGTCAGCAGCTGCAATGCGGAAGGAAAATGGTTTGTGGGAGGTATCATGAACAACCATGAAAGCAAAAAAGGAAGATTGGAGTAACGGCTTGTGAACAGTTCGGCAGGTACACAGTCAGACGTCTCTGACTGCTTCCCATGACATCACTAGCTTCGTTGGCCAGCGTCGTGATGCCATGCGCTGGCCCCCTTGCTGGAAAAAGAACGTGGAAAGCCCTTAGAACCAGGGTGCGACACACACAACAAGCCGTGGTCGGCGCACAGATCAAGCGGTGGAGAAACCGGACCTTTTTCTCTCAAAAGCCGCCTGCACGCGTGCAGGTCGTGCCCTTTTTGGGCATACAAGTGGACCAGGGCTTCAGCCGCAGCGGTGGCGTTGTGGGGTGGGAAGGTGTATGTATAGATGGAGTGAAGTCTGGAAGCTAAGCCGGACAGAGCCAGGCGCTGGCTACCGGCGCTGGTGTGATCCCTGATTTTTCAGGGTTGGGTGGGTTGGATGTAGGTGATGGTGCGTTGCTGAAGGTCAATGTTGAAACCCAGAAGGTGGAAGTCATCCACCGTCTCCAATTCGACGGGATCGCCGAAGAAGTTGTTGTGGATGAGAGTCTGGATGGCGGGATGTGAAAGGAAGTGTTCATTGTGGACAATGAAACGGTTGTCCACGTAGCGGTAGTATGTGAAGTGGAGGGCAGTATGTTGAAGGAGATTGTTGTGGAGCTGGTGCCAGGAGTGTTCGATGAGGGTGATGGCAACGTTGCAAAAGGCAGGTGAGAGCTGGGAGCCAATCCCAGCCCCCCGGATTTGCTTGTAGGTGTTGTTGCGTGCCCGGAAAATGCAAGTGTCAAGTGCATATGCCACAATGGTTGTAATGTCCGCAGTGTGGATGGTGCGTTGTGTGGGGTGGCGTCGGTGGTGCCTGCCGATGTGGGAGTGGTGGAAAGGGTTGCCAGTGGCTTTGGTGTCAACGGTAAGAGTGTGGGTGTAGTTCTGGCGTTGCCATTGCTGAATGAGGGAGTGGACGGCGTCAATCAGGCGATGTTGTGGAACTGAGTTGAAGAAGCCAACAAGGTCGTCGTTGGTGGCGTGTAGGGGAATGTCGGGTGGGGTGTCAGTGAGGTAGTGAAAGTGGGACCACAGTTGTGGAATGGAAAGTTGGCCTGGATGCTGAGGAAGGAGGTGTTGTAGGATGATGTCAAGGGCTCGGCTGGTAATGCGGAGGAGATTGCCGCTCAGGGACTGAAAGTACGAGATAATGGTGCGGCCTTTTCTCCACCGTTTCTTCTCCTTGAGGTGAACGATGCCGTGGGGGATGGTGAAATCTTTTCTGAAGCCCCATTTGTAACGTGTGCGGAGGCTGGGGGGGATGGTGTGTGTTAGGTGTTCGTGGATGTTGGACGATTGGAGTGTTGGCATGGGTGCAAAGAGTTCCGGCGATTGCCAGGTGGCAAGCGCCCTGGCGAAGTATTGGCGGGGGCAGAAAATGTGCAGGCGTTGCAGTTCGTGGTCCGCATGGTGAAGGACAACTTGGTCGCCCAGAAATTCCTGGAGTTGCCGGAGAAGGCGGGCTGTGAAGCGGGGTTGGTGTTTCAAATGGTCGGTATGGAGCCTCCATTGGTGCTGGAGGAAGGGTTCCAAGTGCTGTGTGAGTGAGGGTGGAAGGCCTTGAATGCGCAGCCATTTTGTGAAGGCAGTCTGGAATGAAAGGAAGTATCTGGCCTTGCTGGGGAAAAAAGTGCTGTTCATATTGGCTGCCAGGGGTATGCGGAGGTGCGGTGGTAGTGCGAGTTGTTCAAGGGTGAGGATGTAGTGGTTGTCGATTGTGGGTGTGGTTGGGTCAAGGAGAATGGTTTTCAGTTGGGCGCATGCGCATGGCAAGTCACTGGAGGTCGGAGGGTTTGGTAGCGTACCCTCCCAGGTGCGGTGGTTGTGCAGATGGGCCCGGAGAGTCTTGTGGCCTGCTTCCCGCAAACGGCGAGTAGGCAAGTGGAGCGGGATGGCCAGGTGTTTGTGGTGCTGTATTGTGGTTTTTAGCCACTGTTCACAGTGTTTGGGAAACTGCTCGTGGGCCAGGAATGGGATGGTGAGGGGGATGTTGGGCTTGGGCGGACTGAGGTTGCGGTACTGGAGGGCTTGTTGATGATGTGGAGTGCTCTGCTGCGGCCAGGCTCTTCCAGGTTGGATGCCATTCGTCGGATGGCGTAGACCTCCAGGTCAGTATGCTTGCCGCTGCGCAGTTGTTTGGCTGCTTCAAAGGATGCCCGTGTGTGTTTGGTAAGATTGCGAAGAAGAGTGAGGGAGTGCAGTCGAGTGGAGGTAAAGAGATGTGGTTCGTGAATGGCATGTTGCCGTCTGCGGAGCTTGCGGAAAAGTCGCTTGTGGGTTGCCAGGCGGGAGTAGAAATGAGCGCGGTGTTTGGTGAACTGCCAACCTTGAGCTTTGAGCTTGAGGTGGTGGGAGATGAACGGCCAATTGAGTGGCGGCATCCAGTTGGAAACGAGGTAGTGTTCTTGGATCCAAGCTTGATCGTATGTGTCATGTGAGGAAAGTTGACAATGGGTGTGAAGTGGTGGATGTTGTTGTGGGAATGCCAGTAACGAAGGGACAGTTCTGCTGAAATTGGAATGTTGTTCTGCAATTGTTTGAGTTTTGCCCGACGGTTGTGTTCCCTGTGTGGGATGCCGATGCCAGTGGAGCCGATATAAAAATGGCCGTGTTGGCGGTAGCAGCGTTGTGGGGTGGTGGGGTTGAAGTAGAGTTTGACATACACTGCATTGGAAGAAAGAAAGTTGTGGTAGTGGTAAGTGTGAGGTTGTATGTGGAGGTGTTGAAGTCGTTGACGCCATTGCTGTGAACGTTGGGTAGAGGAAGGGTAGCAAAAGAGAAGGGTGATGTGGATGAGGCCCACAGCAAAGAGGGCCTCGGCACGTTCAATGTATTGGCTGTAATGGATGAGAGTGGAAAGGGCTTGGTGTAAACGGAAAAGTTGGTGGAGTTGGGTTTGGTGCGGCTGGCGTTGACTGGTCAGGGCTAGTCAGCATGCGATGGCAGCCCCCACACTGACAATGTGTTGGAGGCTCTTGATCGAAAGCTTGTTCACGCGAATCAGTGGGAGGCCGTAGCGGGTCGCGGCCTCCTTAAGCTGGTCAGTGGAAACCTTGCTAGTCTGGAGTAAACGCAAGATTTGCTGAGCTGCCTCTTGGACTTTGGGCTCAGAGGTCCGCATCCATTGTTGGATGGAGGGTGCGGTCCATGCTTCAGGAGCGTCGTCCTTGAGGGTGGGGTAGGACGGTTGAAGCACGTCTGGGAGCGCTGGTGGTTGGTGAGGTGCAGGAGGGGCGGGAGCGCTGGGGCGGCCGGTGTCTTTCTTGGGGGTAAGTTCCAGTCCATGTGGCTGGAGTTTCTCCCGGGCGCGGGCAAGATCATCGGAGGTGGCTTTGAGCGCTCGGATGGCTGAGCCTTCGGCAACTGCTGGAGAGTGGGCTTGCAGTTGGTCGGTTAAAAGTCTGATGAGGGGAGAGTGGAATGCTCGTGCTTGTGTTGTTTTGTTGGGAATGGTGGTACCGGCCTTGGTGTGCATGGCTTCGGCGATAGCGTCTAAGTCCAGACGCTTATCACGAATCTCCTGAAGGAGATGTGTGGTGAAAACTGACTCGGCAACACTCCTCGTAGGAATGAGCCCGCAAAACTTGCCGTGACTGAGCGTCCTGGCTGTAAAGTCCGCCGTCCCATGGTACGCAAGTAACCAAGGGAACACCTCAAAAGTCGGCAAGCCTGCGATCCCGACACGTCGAGACCATTGGGTGGGCTGGATGTGACGGTGGAGTTGATGTGGAGTTATGTCCGTGAAGGGTGTTTGAGTCCCAACAGGAATCCGTGGAGTGCCAGGACTCTTGGATGGTTGGGGTTGGAGATGGAACTGTAGGAGGAGGTGCCGGTGGAGCCGAGTGAGTGGGACTGTGCTTCTGTTGTGGTGTTGCTGGTGAGGCCGTAGGGAGTGGTGGCGGTGGCGGCGGAAGGAGAGGTGTTTGGCGGCGGTGTATGAGATGGTGGTGATGTCGAAGGCGGTGGCGTGTAAGGGTGAGCCTGATGCTGTTGGTGCATGCGAATGGAATGGCCCATGGGGCCGTACGTGGTTGTCGGCGTGTATTGGGCGGCGTCCGTGCCCGAGGCAAGCTGATGCTGTTGCTGCTCGAACAGGTAGTGGTTCCAGTAATATTGCTGCCATTGGGCGTCCATGATGGGGACAGGTGGAGGACGAAGATGATGGCGGGAAGCGGTCAGTTTGAGCACGAAAAGCTGAAATGGAAGAAACGAAGCAACCTGCAATGCACATAGAGATCAAAAGACTGTACATTGAATAAATCTCAAACTGTGGTACCTGCGGGACTTAATTGATGACTTAGTCAATCTAAAAGGTAAAATGAAGTGAGCCGAAAAGAGTAACAATCCATGAAAGTGTCACGACCAAAATGAGAGGATGCCATGTCTTGTAGGGCAACCGCGGATTTTTCGTGGTGCGAGTGAAACAGCTGGTGTTGGCGGAGGATCAGTAAGGCCACAGGTAGAGAAGACAAGCGAGATTCGAAAATGGTAGTCATCAAAAACGTTTGTGTGGCCAAAATGGACTCTCACTATGGCTGCTCGTCGGCGCCGAAGTTATTCCAAGGATCATTCGCTGGGTCATAATCTTGGGCATGGAGCGGTGCATGGCTTGGGCTTCACCGCCGCTGGTGAATTTGGTGCACCGGCCCCAGGCTAGGAGATGGATCATGATAGAATGGATGTCTTTTGCCAGCTTCCATGTGTTGTGTAGTACGCGGGCCTGTTCATAGTTGTCGTGGATTTGCTGGTGAGTAATGCGTGTGGCTTGGGCAAAAAAACCCGGGTTGGTGTCAAAGTGTAGGGTGCTGGGCAAGAGACGGCCCTGTTGTAGAATATCAGTGATGTTGCCGTGGGGGCCTGTGTGACCGGCGTTGATGTGTACTGTCTCTGGGGTAGTGGAGGTGGCACGAGTGGCAGGCGGTGGTGTTGGGCGAGTGGCCTTGTCGACCAGACTGGGGATGTTGATGCAGTGGTAGGAGAAGGTGTCATAGGTGTTGGTAGCATCATTCCACTTCACATGGGTGAGTTGTCGGAAGTCTGCCAAATCATCGATGGTGTAGCCGATGTCAGCGAGCAGTTTGGCTACGTATGCGTGTTGTGGTTTGTTTTCTGCTGCCAATTGTGCAGCGTGAAAGTCGAGCCACCATTCAATCTGTGCTTGGTGGGAAAGCTGGTGGAAATGTGGTCGTGGTGGTGGCTTGTAAGGCGGATGGGGCCGTCGTATTGCTGGAATGTTGGGGGCGGCTGCGGGAGCGGCTATCCGAAGATGTGGTAAATGAAGTTGAGGGGGAGCGGCGACGCCGGCGGCGTGTCGACGACGCTTTGGCAGTGGAGGCTGCAGGAGAGTGGTGATGTCCGGTGTGCTTGGCGCGTGTGCGTCGACTGCGGTGGCGGCGACGACGTCGGCTGCGGCCTCTGCTGCGGTTGGTGCGGCCAGTGGTTGCAAGAGAGGCCGGTGTTGTAAGGGCTGTGCCCGAATGGGTGGGTGTAGCCGCGGGAGGTTGCTTGTGAGGCCCCGAGTTAGTACTGAAGGTGCTTCCGTTGGGGGTGGCGGTGGTGGCAGTAGTGGTGGGGCGGTGGCTGGTGGTGGAGCAAGGTTAGTGGCTGGCGACGAGGAGGGTGGCGTAGCGGTTGTAGCAGTGGTGGCCGGTTGGAAGGTGCCCTGAGTGGGATTGGCTGGTGTTGGGATGTTCAGAACGTCAGGAGCGGGTGGCGTAGGTGCCACCGTGGAAGGTGTTGAATCAGAAGGAACAACGTGATGCTTGATGTGGCGAAGGGTGAGCAACGGGTGGAAAGAGGGAGTAAGGCTGCCAAACGCCTTGAGAATGGTCCCAGTGGATGGGAGCCTGCTGGGGCGGTGGTTGTGGTTGTGGTGCCTCCGGACTGGTGCAGCTGATGGCATGTTGCAAAGAGGGTGGACGGTGGAGAGGTTGTGCTGGCATGGTCTCAAATGCCTGCATCTGAGGTGGTGCTCACAAAGGTTGGTGCCGGTGGAGGATGTGTTGGCGTGGGATGTGGCCACGTAGGAGTTGGTGGTTGCGGTGAAGCGGTCTGAAAGTGAGGGAAGATTGTCTGCTGTGGTGGATGAGACAGAACGGTAGGGACAGGTGCCGTTGGTGGATTGTGGTGGCTGAGTGCTGACAGTGGGTATTGTGGGCGCGGTACACGGTGGTGGCCATTGTGGATACGGCCAGGGATACTGCATGTGAAGAGCGATGGAGAGGTCAATCCGAAAGGCTGCAGAAAATGGCGCCGGCGCGGCACAGCAGCGGAAGTGAGAAGTTGGAGATGGTAGTGAATTCTGGAGCCTGAGTGCGTGTGCTGTGAAAAAATTAATTAAGGTGAATTCGTGTCATGCAATGCAATCCCTGAGGTCTGCGGTGCGGAACGTATGAAAACTGATCGGTTGCTAAACAGCTGCGGGTGAAAAGTTAAAAATTCAAGAATGCAACAATACGCAGTAAGGATGAGGCTCAAAATCATTGGTGGGAATTCCGTCGCTTATAGCCCGGCGGCTCGAAAATCAGTAAATTCAGGAATAAAGTTGAACAAACGGAAAGGCAGTTATAAAAATGGAAGGTCGGTGATTTCCAGTATGAATTCGGCGCCTCCTTTCGGAGGGTCACACCCAGTACCCATGTGGGAAGACTGAGCGGTCCACACTTCGAACTTGGGTTTTCAGTTAGACTCAATTGCCACGTTGGGAAGGAAGGTGAGGGAACGGCAAGGCGAGTGAGTCGGCGCAACAGTATTGTTTAAAATTGTTTAAAAGAAAGTGATGGTCAGCAGCTGCAATGCGGAAGGAAAATGGTTTGTGGGAGGTATCATGAACAACCATGAAAGCAAAAAAGGAAGATTGGAGTAACGGCTTGTGAACAGTTCGGCAGGTACACAGTCAGACGTCTCTGACTGCTTCCCATGACATCACTAGCTTCGTTGGCCAGCGTCGTGATGCCATGCGCTGGCCCCCTTGCTGGAAAAAGAACGTGGAAAACCCTTAGAACCAGGGTGCGACACACACACACACATCCCCGCTTATACAAAACGTTCGGCTTCTATGGCTTTCTTTGTTCTCTCCCGGTCGGTCAACGGTGTCGGTGACCGTCACGGTCCGTGTCGAGGCCTCTTTGGCTCGGAGGGGATGCTGAAAGAGGATTTGCAGGAGATCCAGGCGAGATCTTGCGCCCTTGGTCGGTTTCGATGGTTGGGAGTGTCTTTGGACCTTCAATGATCTCAAGACTTTTGTTTCTTTCTTGCGATTTCCATGTTTAAAATCATTTTTTTTGTATTCTTAAGAATCAGAAATGTTCCAGTTTTCTTTTTCCCGAATGCGTAGCGAAGGGTTCTCGTTTAACTCTGGGGGTCTGGGGGTAGAGTCTTGTTCGCGACCCGTTGCTTCTATGTTCGCAACCGTCCGCAACCGTTCGCAACCGTTCGCAACCGTTCGCAACCGTTCGCAACCGTTCGCAACCGTTCGCAGTAGGACGCTAAGGCGCTGCCATTGGGGGAAGCTTTTGTAAGTGACTTTTCATGGATGTGTCACGTGTCAGTTTGCGACGCTATTCCATTGTGATTTGCATGAAAATGACATGTCGCGCAAGAAGCGTGATGCATTTCGCTGCACAGGCGCAGTGGTTTGAGAGATCCGCAGTTGACTGCGCAGTTCCATTGGGATTAGCGTTTGGAGAGTCGTGTTTTTGGGGTGTTGGATGTGGCCGTGCCATTGGGATTTGCGTTTCAGGGTGTGGCATCGAAGCTCTGTTTTCGTGACAAGTCTCAGCTGAAATGGCGATTTTGGTGGATGGGAGTGTGCTCAGAACGGGTCGAAATCATTCTAAACGTGTGGTGTGGCGCAAATTTTGTTGAAGCTCACGTGAGATGATCTTCTCACTTTTCGAGGCAGGCACAGTACTTTGTGCTGATTTTGAGGTGTGGAAGTGCGATTCTCGTGGCAGGCGCAGGAAATCGTGAGGTTGCGAGGTGTGACGGAGGTGACATTTCGTGGCAGGCGCAGTACTTTGTGCGCGTTAGACGTGTGGATGCGGAAAGATTCGTGGCAGGCGCAGGGAATCGTGAGGTCGTGAGTTGTGGTAGAGGTGAATGTCGCTGTCACATTGGGATTGGCGTGTGAGGGGGTATTGTTTGGAGGGGCTGGACTCGCGAAACTGCTTGGCAGGGCTGCGTGATGTGTGTGCTCCGATGGGTGTTTCCGCTTGACTTTTGGAGGAAGTCTCGTACGAAATCCTCGTTTTGCAGACTTTGACATGTGAGTTTTGGAGGAAGTCTCGTACGAAACGCTCGTTTTGGAGACTTGACACGTGACTTTTGGAGGAAGTCTCGTACGAAACGCTCGTTTTGGAGACTTGACGTGTGACTTTTGGAGGAAGTCTCGTACGAAGCGCTCGTTTTGGAGACTTGACGCGTGACTTTTGGAGAAAGTCTCGAACGAAACGCTCGTCTTGCGCAGCCTCGAAGCGTGACTTTTGGAGGACGTCTCGTACGAAACGCTGGCAGGAGTGCTTCTAGTGTGCCACAAGAGTGTCCTACAAGAGTGTCCCACAGCCACAAGAGTGTCCCACAAGAGTGGTCCTACAAGAGTGTCCCAGAAGAGTGTCCCACAAGAGTGTCCTATAAGAGTGTCCCACAAGAGTGTCCTACAAGAGTGTCCCATAAGAGTTTCCTACAAGAGTGTCCCACAAGAGTGTCCCACAAGAATGTCCCACAAGAGTGTCCCACAAGAGTGTCCCACAAGAGTGTCCCACAAGAGTGTCCCACAAGAGCGTCCCACAAGAGTGGCCTACAAGTGTGTCCTACAAGAGTGTCCCACAAGAGTGTCCCACAAGAGTGTCCTATAAGAGTGTCCCACAAGAGTGTCCTACAAGAGTGTCCCACAAGAGTTTCCTACAAGAGTGTCCAACAAGAGTGTCCCACAAGAGTGTCCCACAAGAGTTTCCTACAAGAGTGTCACACCAGAGTGTCCCACAAGAGTGTCCCACAAAATTGTCCCACAAGAGTGTCCTACAAGAATGTCCTACAAGAGTGTCCCACAAGAGTGCCCCACAAGAGTGTCCTGCAAGAGTGTCTCACAAGAGTGTCCCACAAGAATGTCCGACAAGAGTGTCCCATAAGAGTGACCCACAAGAGTGTCCTATAAGAGTGTCCCACAAGAATGTCCGGCAAGAGTGTCCTACAAGAGTGTCCCATGTCCCACAAGAGTTTCCTACAAGACTGTCACAAGAGTGTCCCACAAGAGTGTCCTACAAGAGTATCCCACAAGAGTGTCCTACAAGAGTGTCCCACAAGAGTTTCCCTACAAGAGTGTCACACAAGAGTGTCCCACAAGAGTGTCCTACAAGAGTATCCCACAAGAGTATCCCACAAGAGTGTCCCACAAGAGTGTCCTACAAGAGTGTCCCACCAGAGTGTCCCACAAGAGTATCCCACAAGAGTTTCCTACAAGAGTGTCCCACAAGTGCCACAAGGAGTGTCCTACAAGAGTGTCGTGTAAGAGTGACCCACAAGAGTGTCC
>CAXAMN010004125.1:111794-126051 GCA_963970005.1 Durusdinium trenchii
TCTGTATGCCTGCGGCTCCGTCCCAAGGCTCCCGGCTGAGGTGTACCCTCCCGGCTGAGGTGTGCGTGTAGGCAGCATGCAGCCGCTGGCTGAAAGCAAGTTGAGCCACCGTTCCACCCTGCGGTGTCCCAGGCGCCGCCCCGCCTAGGCGTCAGCTAGGCAGGGGTCGGCGGACATTTTCCAAGTAGAAAGGCGTCTGATGACCTGCTGGTCGGAACATCGAGGAAACAAGAGGCGTTGCTAAAGAACAACACACTTCAAAAACATCTTGTTGACTTTACAATCCAATTGTTTGTTTTTACTTTATTTTGCTTTTTAGTCAACAGTTTACACTATTCATGAATGATATTGAAGAACTTGAGGGCAACCTAAACTGCAATGACCTAAGAGGAGCCTTGAAGAAACCTCGCCGTGGAAAAACCTTGATTCGTAGCGTCCTTGCTCCTAGTAGTGAGGCCAGGAGCCCCTAGTAGCGTCCTTGTTGCTACTAGTAAGGCACTTGTTACTAGAAGCGATGCACTTGTTCCTAGTAGCGTCCGATCGCTCCTAGTAGTGATGCCAGGAGCCCCGTTCGTAGCATCCTTGCTGGGCCGGTTCCGCAGATCTGAAGGCCTCCAGCCACGTCATGGGCCTCGAAGCTTTGGCGGACTTCCTGGGTGAGGCGAGCCTCGTGGAGCGGTGTTTGCAGGTAAACTCAGTCAGGTAGACTGTAGACTCAGGTATCAGATTTCAAAGGATTCCAATCTCACTATGTCTTGCTGTCCTACTTACTTCATCTTATTTCTACCGACCCCTGTGGGTCGGTAGAAAGGACGCCCCTCACTTCCCCGCCGACCTCGGCCGGTCAGGCGGTGCCGGAGATGGATCGCCTCGTGGCGCTGTGTGGCGACTTCGCCGCGCGGCGCCGGGCCGCGGTGGCGCGCGCCAAGGTGCGGAACGGCGGAGGGCGGAGAGAACGGAGCGGACGTGAACGTGCTGTGGGAGAACAGGTCGAGAGATGAGAAAAGCATGAAACACATCCACATCAGGCTCCGTTTTCGGAGATGACATGATTTCGGATCATGATTTGCGTCTGCTCTTGTTCCATGCCAGGCTGCGATCGAAACTGCAGACGCTGAGGAACGTGCTTCTGCCGTTGGCCTGCTACAGGTCGGAGACGCAGAAACCACAAGAAACTGCCAACCCAAGACCACGAGAAAGCACAAGACTCAGGGAAGCAAGGCAGCAAGGTCTTTGTGTTGTTTTTGGCTTCTGACTTCAGTGGTTTTTTTCCGAATGGACCTTCGTGCGTCGTTTTGTTGACGGCAGGAAGCACTTTCGCCCCCAAGCCGCCTGGCGCTCGGTCTCCGAAGGGCTGAAGCCCAACATAGATGCAACGAAAACCGGAGGAACACAAGAAGACATCCTTTTTTTGCTTCGGGGGCCTTTATAAGGTAATCAGGCAGCCACTACTTAATGAAACCCCAACAGCTTCTTTCATTTCTCATTTCTCATTCAATCCTGAGCCCCTAGTAGCGTCCTTGTTACTACTAGTAAGGCACTTGTTACTAGAAGCGATGCACTTGTTCCTAGTAGCGTCCTTGTTCCTTGTGCCTCAGGTGTGGACTTTCCGCGCATCACGGAGATCTGTCAACGAGTGGCGGACCGGCCTGATGAGGCCAGACCGGTCGGACGAAGCAGACGCGCCAAACGCCATTCGGAGCGGCGGAGAAGACTTGACGTAAAGCTGTACAGTATATTGCACTATCTATATATACCATCGATATACCATCCTTGCCTCTAGTATACCTTCCTTTGGTAATATGTTCATTCACATATTTTCTACAGACCCGCCAGGCTGAACAAAGCGCAGCGATGCTTTGGGCCGCCTTGTCCAGCACTGAGGTGCTTCGCAGGGTGCGTCACATGGTGCGTTTCGCTGGCTGCTGCTAGAGCCCTCACCACCGTTTTCCTCCAACAATTGGCTTTCACGTGTGGACCAATCAAATCATATAATTAGTCCTATATATATAGTTATACTTGCTCTCTTTTGCAGGGCAATTCAGAGGTGCCCCGCCGACAGTTGAAGGCGCGAGCTGCAGTGACAGTTTCATTCTTGACCCACTTTTGTGAGAAGCCGCGCCTTGCATTTCACTAGGGGCTCCTGGCCTTACTACTAGGAGCAAGGACGCTACTAGGAGCAAGGACGCTACTAGGGGCTCCTGGCATCGCTACTAGTAACAAGAAGCTACTAGGGGCTGGTCTTACTACTAGGCAGACTGTTCTGCGGACCAGAGGCCCTGACTATCGCCCACGAGTTGCTGTACGACGATCGGGTGCTAGCTGCCTTTACAGAGCAGGACACAGAGCCACTGAAAGGCTGCGCAGCATGACATCGATCTTGACGTCACTTGAAAGGGACATCGCTGGTTCAGATTTGTTACCATTACTTCATGGAAAGGGGAAGATCCGCCTTTAGCTTGGTGCTGATTGCAGGCCTTGAATCTTCCAGCCCTGGCACCCTAGGAAGAGCTGCTGAGGCCAAGCCCTAAAGCTTTGAAATCGAAATCGACAGATCGAAGAATCTCAACACTTCAACAGAGAACTCTTGATTTTCCCATGTTTTTTCAGTGCATTGGTGAATGTTCCTTCGCTTGATCTCGAGTGCATCAAACAAGACAAGCATCTAAATTTGTTTTATTGTTTTTACATTTGTTTGAACAATATGTCTTTTTGTGTTTTGGTCACATGTTGAAAGGAAGCGATGCGCATGCTGGCGGCAGAAGTCCGCCGCCGTGTCGAAGAAGCTCGAGAGAAGCGCACTTCGAGGTCTGAGAGGGGTGAAACAGGGTGAAGACGGGTGGAGACATTTCATTTTTCATTTTTTAGAATGAAGCTATATATATACACTTACACATACACATGAATTTATATATTGAACTGTTCTTAAGAGATTATATTTTGTTTAAAGCTTGGGATAGGCAGCGAGTAGAGGTGGTAGCTAACAAAGAGACAGCTACTAGCTGCTGGACGCAGGATAGCTCACGCTTCTTCAGGGAAGCTCCCCCTAAGGCGGGGGGAGCTTCCTTGAAGAAGCGCTCGCACTATTCATTTGGTTTATAGATCTTAGGGAAAAACGGGTGGAACAAGTTACTTGGAGGAGATTTTTTGTTGAACACGGCCTTTCCGAATGGACGATGCTTTTCATATTCATATTGTTTGTATTTCCTTTGATTTATTTTACTAAATCCTTTCTACGGGCCTCTCTTTGAAGACCCGTTCTATGCTTCCTTTTGCTCTTAAACCGGAACCAATTCATTGGGTGTGTAGGTCCTACCTGCGAGTCGTTGAGTCAAGAAAGGACGAGTAGAGCATCCACAGACCGCTGTTTTCCCACAAGAAAGCTCCGATGCGGAGTACCGTGGAGAGCTCCGAGAGTGGTTGGTTCTGAGTGTGGTGCAGGCGATCCCTCACATGGAGCTTCAGCTTGTGCCGTGCGAAGAGCGCCCCACAAGGTGGGGAACAGAGGGCTCAAGGACAAGCGAAAGGATGTTTTTCTCTTTCGCTTGATGGTAGTTATATATAGACCAGTTTTATGCATGTCATTTTTCTCTTTACCTTTCTTAGACGTTTAGACTTTTACATTTCTTTTTTTTTCAATTCCTTTCCTTCCGTGTTCTCAGAGAAGCCAGTGCCTTCGGCCAGCACACATCTTCAGCGTCTTGGATCTTAGTTCAGTCTTAGATTGTGAGCCATGATACTGCCAAGCCGAGCCTCACGAGTAAGGGCAGAGGCGGCTTTGTTAGAAGCCGTGGCGGAAGACGACCCTACAAAGGTGTCAAGCGCTTTGGGCCTGACTCATAAATATGCAGGAGAACTTCTTGCCTTGAAGGTGAAGGCAACTTACAACAATGCCTCTGATGGCAGTGCATTCTTTCACTCAATTGCCAGCTATGGCTTGCAATTTCAATTGGGAGAGAACATCACTGAATTGGCCAAGAGGAATGGGATGACAGAGGCCTTAAAGATCCTGGAAACGGTCGAGAAGCGGCTCGTCCCGCTAACCGTGCCGCTGGGTAGGCCCCTTGAGACAGAGGCTCTTCTCCTGAAGGCCATCAGTGCAGACGACGGGGCAGAGATCACGAAGCTCGCCTCATCTGTGAATGCACGGCAAGTTTCGCGAATTCTTTCGCTGAAGGTGAAAGATAGCTACAATGATGCGAACGATTCTACGGCCTTTTACCACTCAGTGGCATCACATAGTCTCAAGTTTCAATTGGGTGACACCTTGCTTGACTTGGCAGTAAGAAATGAAAAGCCTTCAGCAGTTGAAAGTCTCAAGAAACTGCTGGGGTATGAGGTGAGCAGCGAGATGCAACAGAGCACTAAAGAGAGCTCTAAAGAGAGCTCGAAAGTTATCAAAGCTTTCGTGAGAAATGCCATGAGCGGCGAGGAGCTCTGCCAGATCAGCGCTGAAAGCTCTTGGACCATTGCCCGTTTGGCCGAGGAAGTCGCAAGAGTCGCTCCCGCTGCTGGCGGTTGTCGGATCTTTCTCCTTGGAGAGTCAGCCGTGATGGCAGGCACTACCTTGGCAGATTTGACAGAGGGAGACACCTTGGAATTGTCTTCTTTGGTGAGAGAAAACGTTTCAGGCGTCTATTTCACGACCATCGCAGGTGCGGGCTCTTGAATTCTGTTCTAAGGAACACATGTCCGAACCAGAAACTATAGCTTGTGTTTGAAAACACTAGACTATATATAATGTATAGATAGATATCATGTGTTGAGAGCGTGACATTTCTACATGCCCAGAACCTTCAGGTGACGGCGGTCTTGATGACCCATTAGGGCCATTGGGAGGGCCGGGAGGGCGGCTCCTTCCCGGTGGGAGACGGCCGAAGCCAGCTGAACTGCGGCTGGAGCTCTGTGAGGATGGCACCGCGTTGGTGGAGTATTCGGCGAAACCCATTGACCGTGGGCACTGTGCCCCTCCTTCAGGAGGACACTTCGTCAGTGCTTCTGGGACTTGGACATTTGCGGCGCCAGGGGTGAAAGTCGACTTGACGAAGGGCTTCCATGGCCACTTCATTCGGATGATTCCAACCCGAGCATCGAAGTGGGAGCAGGAACAGTCCATAAGCCTTGCCATGGCCAAGGAGGACCAATTTGACGTGGTGGATGTAGTATGCCGGAGTTCCCGCAGTTCACCGGAAACGGTGTCTTTGAGGTCGCCCCATGTCCTATGC
This sequence comes from Durusdinium trenchii, assembly GCA_963970005.1. Classification (NCBI taxonomy): domain Eukaryota; class Dinophyceae; order Suessiales; family Symbiodiniaceae; genus Durusdinium; species Durusdinium trenchii. The sequence continues at coordinate 117,020 of CAXAMN010004125.1, forward strand.
CCCAAGGGAGCTGCATTTGTCAAGACTGAGGGCAGGCGCCGTTTGTTGAAGAATTTCCGGATGGATGAGGAATTCGATTAATCAATCGAATCGAATTCGACCCCTCAATCCAGACGTTGGGCCAGACATTTTTTTCGTTTCATCAATAGTTCTCGCTGGAGCAACTCACAATCGGAGCCAAGCCTGAAAAGCACCTGAACCTGGGCCGCTGTGGGTTCCAAGGTTTTTCAGGGAGATGTATGGCTCCTAGTAGCTTCTTGTTCCTAGTAGTAAGAATGCTCCTAGTAGTAATGTCCTTTGTTCCTAGTAGCGATGCCCTTGTTACTTGTAGCAAGGCTAGGAGCTACGTTCGTAGCGTCCTTGCTCCTAAAGATTCTGCTTGCGTACGATGTATCGCTCAAAGCCAAGGTGAGGCTGAAGGATCTCCCATGGGCGCTCAACAAAAATTGCAGTCTTGAGCTCAGTCATGCGGCTGTGAGTCAACCTCCTTTGACCTCCCTTATGGAGGACTCTGTTCAGCTTCGGTGGTGAACCCGGGTGCCCGGGTATTGACCCACAGTCGTATCACAGCCTGCAGAGTTGCTTTTCGCAGATCTTTTCAGACCGAACGTGGACAGCGCAAGCTGGCGAGGTCATCGAAATCGATGCCGTTGGAGGCGCCTCATACGAAAAGGCATTCGAACCAGATGAACGGCGAAAGGTCTTAGTGTGTCTTAGGTATTCTGCTCTTGGACTTAACCCGAATTCCACTATAAACAACAGCAAATTCTTTCATGTTTTGGTCTTGAGGATACAATTGTGTCAAAGACAAGTCCACCAATACATGAGAGCTTGTGAATGCAAGTACGAAACTTTCAAGGTTCAAGAGTTCCAGGTTAGCAGCCAGAAAAAATGCAAAGAAACAAGAACAAGAACAAAGGAAGAAAGGTCTAAAGAAAGGAACAAAAGCGGAGAGAGCGGCCTAAAGCAAAATTAGGAAGTCAATTTGAGTCAAGTCGAATGCTTCAGGTTAGTGGCCACAGTGTTTGCGCAGACTTGGAGGCGAACTTGATGTGGTCATTCTTTCTTCGTGAGGGAAGGAGACGTCGAATCAAAGAACCACAGGAAAGAAGAAAGGCAGGAAGAAATGAAGAAATCTTTGTTTCTTGTGCGAAAAAGGCATTCTTGTTTCTACCAGTAAGGAGAAGACAAGTCCAAGACAAAATACCAAACCTTTTAATGCTCTAGCATACCAAGGACAAAAAGGATTGGACATGACTTGTCAGCTTGTTGAAAGCGAACATATTGTTTCCATAAAACGTGGCTCAATGTGAGCCACGTCAATAACCTCCATGAAGAGTTTGTGTGATGCAGTTGTCCGACGAAAGGCAAAACTCAACAAGCGAAATCTTTGAGAAAGCTATTGCGAAAGACATCATAAACACGTGGCTGCGTAAGGAATAGGCGAAAGAACATTTTTGATGACATGTTTATTGTACATATGTGTCCACAGTCGCCTTTTTAACTTCTTTCGTGAAAGGTCCCACGAAAGGGCTGAGCAAATAGTGTATGCCCGCGAAAGGCAAACTGTGGTCGCGTGCGCAAGGATGCTAGGATTACAAAGCCAGTTCCAATAGGTTTTCGACACTGTGGTTGCCATTTAAGAATGTGACGTAGCGTGAATGCGGGTGCTCACATGGTTTTCACATGTGTTTTGGAAGCCAACTTACCAATGTGAATGCAGCATTGCCTGCGAATCGCCTGCTGATGTGGCTCAAGATCTTCTGGGTTCAGAGGTCGCGCTTGGAGTTTAACAGGCAAACTCGCAGGAACATGCACCTTGGAGGTTTTCTTCGGGATGGCATGGCTGAGTGCGTCAAGTCCAAAAGAGAAGAACAGATGATGACGTGGCATCAAAAGTCACATGTGCTTTACTTTTTAAAATCCTTCTATTCTGTTTCCTTTCTGATTCGGTCTTCAACTGCTTGTTCGGTCAAGTCCCTGCTATTCCCCTTTTTCACGCAGTTTCCGTAGAATCTAGGAACCAAATGAATAGTGCGAGCGTGAGCTATCCTGCGTCCAGTGAGTAGCTTGAGCAAGGTACTAGCTACCTCAATTCCTTACTCACCTAGCTACTACTTACCTCTCTAGCGGCCTAGGCCTACCCCGCGCGCGCGCGCGCGTGGAAAAGAACAAGATCTCTTTTGTTCTCAAAGAATTCGACCGAGTCTCGATGTTGAGGGATGGTGCCCGACTCCACTACATGCATGGTCCAGGCGCTCCGCGGCTCCGCGGCTCCGCTAGCACCACACTGTCCGCTCGATTCCCGAAAAGTATTCTTCTTTTAATCTTTAGTAGCGTCCTTGTTCCTAGTAGCGATGCCCTTTGTTACTAGTAGCGATGCACTTGTTGCTAGTAGCTTCTTCTTTTAGTCTTTTACTAAGAATTGCTGTAAGAGTTCTCCTATTTTCCCTCCTATGTTAGAAGCTAATAGGGGCTCCTGGCCTTGCTACTAGGAGCAAGGACGCAACGAATGGGGCTCCTGACATCGCTACGAACGGAGCATTCTTACGTAGCCCCAAGTTGCGTTCTTCTTTTTTGTTCCTTATAAACTTATTAGTAACAAGAAGCTATTAGAAACAAGTGCATCGCTACTAGTAACAGGTGCCTTACTAGTAGTAACAAGAAGCTATTAGACACATCCTTTTTTGTTCCTGTTGTTCGGTCCTTCAAATTGTTCGCTTAGAGAGGCACTCCGTGGATCAGTGGCGGCTCCGAAGATGTGATCAACGGCTTTCTGACCTATCGGGAAGCACTGACCTTCAGGCGGATCGACTTCTGCCGGTGGGTTTAATATGTTTTAGTATGCTTTAGTACCCACTTCATCAGTGACGGATCTTTCTTTCTCCAACTTCTCCTTCAGATTTTTGGAACTTCTCTTTTTGCGTCATTTCTTCGAGAGAAGTGCATGTTTGTCAAGCTGAGACAGCGGCAACAGGCTGCGCCTCACCATGCTAGCTGGACGGCCAGACTTGCCCGTGCATTCTGAGCATCGTGCCTTGGCCTTTCCTGGAATTGTGGCGTATGACCGCAGATTGTTCGATTTCAGTTTGTGAATTATTCTTTTTTTTTGCTACTAGTAAGAATGCTCTTAGTAGTGATGCCAGGAGCCCGTAGTAGCGATGCCCTTGCTCCTAGTAGCGTCCTTGCTCCTAGTAGTAAGAATTGTGTCTTGCGATGTTTCCCTGCTTTTGCCCCCTTTTGAATGGACACACTATCTTGGCAGATGTGTTTCCCAATTCTGGAGCTACTGTTGAAGTGGCATGAGGGTGTTCAAGAGGCATACTTGCAGGCAGCAGCAAGATGGATTTGCTCGACGTGGAAGGGCATGATCTGGTCGGACCTGCGGTACGTATTCCCCTTCTCATGTCAGACATCATTTATGAAGCTCGCCTGACATGACAGCTGCTTTGACTGCCTGTTTTTATGTTTTGTTTTATTCGTTTCGCACCACCATTCTGCCCATGTTCGTCAAGCAACCGTCAGCCTCGTGAGCGAAGGATTCAGTTCCTGCATGTTTGCAGCACCTGGGAAGCTATGTCATGGCCATTGCGCCTCGAGGGCCAACGCTCCGTTCAGGCATCCAACTTATCAAATTAGAAACAATGTTCGCTATTAGAAACAAGTGCATCGCTTCTAGTAACAAGTGCCTTACTAGTAGTAACAAGAAGCTATATAGTAGAAACAAGACTTAGTAATTATCAATCCAGATGAGTCAAGGATGACACAATGAGTTTGTTTGCATTGTTACTAGTAGCGATGGCCTCCACCCTACTAGCGATGGCCTGCAACCTAGTAGCTTCTTGGCCTGTTTTTTGCAACACCACCAGCAGCGAACAAATGCATTGAACCAAATGCATTGAAAAGGCCTGAGATGTGTTCCCTTCCCACTGGAGGTTAAGGGGTTCGAGGTCAGGATTTTCTGCATGGGAACCATTCAATGCGAAAACACTTTTGGAGGGCCTTCGATCTCCTTCATTGGCCTGCATTTTTTCGTTTTTTTTTTGCTACTTGAAGAAGCACGCTTTCTTTTCTTTACAACGCTTCAGCACTCTTCAGCACTTCTATGAGACCTGCTACTAACTTGATAAAGCATAGTTTCAGCTTCACCTACGTCACTCGTCACGGTCTTTGCTTCGTTCTTTCCGATTCAGGCGAAGGTGTCGAAAGTGGCATCAAGCAGGTATGGTTCATATGCTTCACAGGCTCCTTGATGCTGATAGTAAAACTCGGTTTGAGCTCCACGGTCTTTGAGAGGGAACAGCACGTCGAATGAATGAAGACGAGCGTAGTCTTGCCCGTCATGTGTTGTTTTTTTTGCTGGTTTGGACAATGAGCTTGGTTTCTCTGGAATTTGTGGCAGTCTCAAACATGCCACAGGCACAAAAGATGCGTTAGCGAAGTTTCTGTCCAAAGCTCAGTTGGAAATCCAAGCACAAAACATCACAAAAGAACGCTACTAGTAGCTCCTGGCCATACTACTAGTAACAAGAAGCTACGAAGGGAACAAAGGGCACATCGCTACGAACGGAGCGGATCGGACGCTACGGAAATGGCTTCTTCTTTACGGAGCTAAGCTCGTCGCCACCGACTCTGACGTCTGAGGTCTCGGCTCTCCTCAGCTGGGGCACTACGTTGGGACACAGAAGTCCTGGGACAGAACTGGCGTTTGCTCCACACAGGACGAAGCCAGGTGGCCTCCTGTTGGCCCAGGCGGGAGGAAAAGGGGGAAGGTCTGCTCCGTCCGAAGGTCGAAAAGAACAAGGCAGATGCTGCATATGGATCATATAGCATATGGCATGCACATTCACAAGAGACTTCAACATCTCGCAAAGAACGGAAGTGATGTTTTGATGTATTTTGTTTTGTTTTGGATGCAATTTCTTCTTCCCTGTTACCTGTTCATCCCTTTTTCTTATCCCTTTTCCACGCTCGACTCGGTTCAACGAGGATGTCGATGGCTCACGCGACCAGCCACGGCCGGAGAATCGGTTTGCCCGCGTGTGTGGCCGTCAAGACCTTTCTGCGCTCCGCCGTGGAGCTGGCGATGCTCGGTAGCGAGACCACTTGTGGTAGCGAGACCGCAGCGTCCAAGCTCATGGCCCATATGAAGAGGATGTATGAATACAGCTAATACACCCCCCATATCTATGAAGAGGATTTGTCAATTCAATGCAAGGATTCACCAGTAGCGATGCCCTTTCTTTTCCTAGAGTAGCATCCTCTCTTGTTCCTAGCAGTAAGGCCAGGAGCCCCGTTCGTAGCTTCTTGTTATCAGAAGCGATTGCCCAACTGCTCGGGGTGGTCGATGTTTGGAACAAACGTTTTTGGCGCCAAGGAAAGAAGTGAAGATTTTGGCCAAATGCAATCATCATCCGGCCATCAATTCCTTTATGGGTCTTTTCTGTGTCGAAGATCCGGCCAAAATCCATTCAGGAAGCCAGGCACGAGTTTAGGGAAGCCAAGCGGGTAGGTTTCTGAAGAGACTCTTCCCTTTGACAGGCGCGCTGCTGGGCAATGGCAACAGAACTAGAATGTGGCTGCTCGGATGAAGCAGACCATGATTCATAAACTCCATAAAGTTTTAGTCGCAAGGACGCTACTAGGGGCTCCTGGCCTCGCTACGAACGGAGCAAGGACGCTATTAGGTGGAGGCTTCTCTCTCTACTAGTAGCAAGAAGCTAGTCAATGAGTCAACAGGCCGACGGAAGTCCTAAACTGTCAGACACGTGTGTGCCCAGGAAATGACCTCCAACGTCACGTTGAAGCAAAACGCATGTTGGAAGAAGGATCCGTGGCACGGTCGCACTGGTCAACCCAGTCGGAATTCTTGTAGAGACTTTGCTTGGAAAAAAAGCTCCCAGAGGACTCGCCCCGCTTGTGCCCCACTTCCACTTAGATCAACCCATCGTTGGTCCCTTGCGCCGGCTCGTCGTTCCCGACCGGTGAACGACTGTCTCCGCCCTTTCCGAGGTCATTAAAGCCATGTTGGGGGTCACCGGTGCTGTGGCCTTTCTTCACAAGTTGAAGATCATTCATCGAGACGTGAAGTCCCTTGGGTCCAATTCCCGGTCGAGACTGGGTGGACAGTGTGTATTCAATCATTTAAGGTAGGCAGGGTCGGTGATGATGAATTATTTGGGAAGCTTCGAATCAACGTCTCCCAATGTTTGAATGCTCAAGCCAAACTGGGGAGACGCCCCTTGAGGAGCAGTGTCGCTGCTGGTACCTCAAGCTAAACTTTTTCTTCCCGTTTCGGACGCCATGGAAAGCGCTGACGCACAAATCCGCCGCTCTGCTGAACAGCAGAAGCTGGAGCGGTGGTGCGCTGCCCATGGGATTGAACGGCCCTCCGACTTGGCGTTTTACTTCGTTACCTACGAAGAAGCGCTGAAGCAGGGCCGCGCTGTGGCGGATGCCTGGGACCAGGCGCGCCGCGAAGCGGAGCTGGGCGCTGGGGCCTTGGTGCGAGACATCGTTCGCCGCGAACAAGTTTCGCAAGCTGCGCCGCGGCCTACCACATCTCCGCCGTTGAGGCCACGACCTACCCCATCGTTTGCAGGGCCAGTCCGGCCCAGCACCCAGGGCCGTCAGTCGGGCGGCCCTGACGGCGGTGCATTGACCTTCTTGCCCCAGTTGATGGCCATTCTTCTGGCGGTCGAGCCCCCGCCGGCGGCTCGCTTGGCTGAGATCACCGCCAACTTCGAGGCAAAGCTCACGCATGTGCTCCAGAAGGCGGAGGCCGCCACGCGGAGGCCGCCACTGTGAAACGGGCTTTGCACACGTGGCAAGAGCTTCAAGGGGCCATTGCGGCCGCAGGTGGAGGTATCCCGGACAAACACCTCCTGGCCACCTTCATTCGGGAGCACAAGTCACCTACAAGGGCATATACAGCTCTGGGGTGGATCGTCCGCAACCTCAAGTTGCCATTTGACCTCTCCGAAGTGGTGAAACCTCGGGCTGGTTTGGGATCTCGCCTCGGCCAGGGGCAGGCGCAGGCGGCGACTTTGGAACCATCTATGGTCATCCACCTGTTGGGTACCTTGGAATCCACCGTTGACAATCCTCACTGGCCCATGGTGTTTTGTGCCTACGCCCTATGTTTTGGTGTGGTCAGGTACACCCATTTGCAAAGGAGCTACTTGGTCGGCGGTAACGGGGGCATCCTCGTGTTCTGGTGCACGAAAGGTAAGACTGGCAGTCGTGGCGGCTTCGCCTGGAGCGTTCCACGGTATTGTGGCACGTTGGACCTCCTACAAGTGCTGGGTACCCATCTGAACAAAGTGCGCCCCAGAACAGGCGCCGGTTTCAGGCTGGCATTGGTTGGGGTTCGACTCTGCTACAGCCCAGCCGGTGGGTACAGCGCAGTGTGTCCGGATCCTACGACCATACCTGAGTGCGGCTATGGACGTTACCAGCCTCTCGTCCTACTCGTTCCGCCGAGTGCTTCCGACTTTGGCAGGGTATGTGGGGCTATCAGAGACAGAGCGACTCGCTCTTGGACAATGGGTGGATCAGTCCTCCAAGTCTACGGCTACCACCCCTCTGCGATATGACTCACGGAAACAACGCCTGGGACACCAGTTGCGCTTGGCCGGTTTGCGCTTCTTCCAGGACCTCAACATGGCTTTGTGGGACGAACTGCCGACAGGCTATGCCTCTGCACGATGGTCCACTTGCATGGAGGAGGCTGACGAGCTCCTTGCTTCTGACCCCCAGATCCGCCGAGTTTCTACGGACTCCATCCCTGGCATGCCTGTGGTCAAGACCTTGCTGCCAGCCCAGGTCCAGATCATTCGAGCTACCGGCCAACGCCTCACTGCCGCGCTCAGGCGGAAGCGCCCGGCCCCAGCCGCGGCTGCCGGCCCGGTGACCGAGCCCACACAGGGGCCGAGGAACACGGTGTCAACATTTTCGTTCACCAGTCCTTCGCGGCCGGCGAAGCGGGCACGGGTGGAGCCGCCACCCAGGGCTGTAGCGCCCAACCGGTGACGCCGCCCAAAGCACCTCCGCCAAAGGTGCCACCTATGCTGCCTGTGGTTTCGCCCTCATCAGCTTCGGCATCTACTCCATCTTTGCGGGCACCACCACCTTTGCCGTCGACCTCACCTCGGGCATCTTCATCTTCGGCAGCAGCAGGCCCTTCAAGCACGCCACCTTCGACCCCCAAAGTCAAGGCCATGCCCTCAGTGCTGCAACCGTCGCCGGAGCGGCCTCAGCACCTGCAGGAGGCGAATGACGCGGCCTTTGATGCAGCGGCACGGGACCGCTGGCGCCAGCGGCGCCCCAGAGCCTCCTACGCTCATCTTCCTGGGTGAAGCAGGCAACGGTTCTATCTACTTGGGCGGTCTGCCCACGGACCGGACGCCAATCCTTTGCGAGTACGTCCTTGACTTAAGCAAACATGATTCTGTGTAAGAGAGGTTGTGAATTCGAATTTTCGAATTCTTGGTTTCTTAAAAATGATCAACCATCCTTTGTGTTGTGCATTTCGCACTTTAACAAATGCCTTTTGTTTGCAGATCCTACTAATGGTCGACAACAAGAGGAACAGGCATTTGAATTTCCTTCAAATGAAGACGGCGCATTCGGACATTTTGGCGGTTTTGGTTCATTCGATTCTACACAAAATGATGGTTTTGGATCGTTACTTCCAGTTATGTATTATTTAATATTTTGTCCAATACTATTAAAATGGAGCCTGATGAAGGTCGATTTACGGTATTTTCTACGTATCTTTTTTCCATTCTTTGGTTAGTATCAAACATTTCCGGAGTCATTTCCAAAAAATCTATTATTTTGAGATTAGATTCAGTAGTAATATATAAATGTTACATTTTGTATACTTAAGAAATTCGTTCACAAAACATTGGACTCAGAGTTTTTTTCCAAAACAGAATATTGAACATATTCCCCTTGAAATTTGAACTAGGTTGCATTTTCAAGGTCTGCATGACTCAAAACCTACCTACTTCAAAAACCTAATGCAGACG
>CAXAMN010004125.1:129249-168736 GCA_963970005.1 Durusdinium trenchii
GTATACGATTGGTAGTAGACCTCCAAAAACATTCAGAAAAATTCCCAGATGGAAATTGGACTGTTTGAGCCACATTTGGGTGAATATGTGGTGTTTTTGGAGGTCTTCAAGCTTAATTCGTTGCCCAGTTGTCTACACATGTAAGAATGAAATGGCACAGGTCACGTTAGACAAGACAATATTGGAACTAATATCAAAGAAGAATGTAACAATCGTATGTTGCGTTTTCCTTTGTATCTTTATTTCTTGGTATTCCTTTAGCGACCATCTAATATCCATTTATTATTAGAAAACAAAACCAAGGTTCGGGAATTAGAACCTTGTTTAACTGGCGCCAAAAAGGTTACAGTAATATTATACGAAACAAGTTTTGAAAACGACGACACTGTAAACTGTTCTCCGGTAAAAAATATCAAATAACCAAAGAGATTTTGATATTTGAACAGTTTAAGTCATGTCAACTTTGAAATTTGAGACTTCAGAAAAATTATTAACCACATCAAGTAGTAACAAGTTTTTTCAATGACAACCTCTGATTTTGTTCAGAATGCATCTTGCGAAGCTACTGATACTGTTTTCCGGTCCAAATATCAAATAACCAAAGACATTTTGATATTTGGACAGTTTAAGTTATGTCAAAATTGAAATTTGAAACTTCAGAAAAATTATTAACCACATCAAGTAGTAACAAGTAGCTTCGCAAGAGCCAGGTCTACCAATTCAATGTTCCTGTTGGCCATCAAGGAGCCCTCCGTGACCGCCAGTTGAAGTTGGTGCTGCCTATCTTCCTGGCAACTCTGTATTCGGGCTACTCCGTCCTGGTTCATTGCATGGCGGGGGTGCACAGGGCCCCTGTGCTGGCTGGTTTGCTACTCGCATGGATTAGGCGGTGCTCCTTCGAGGAAGCGTACTCCCGACTGGAGGGTTTGCGGGCTATCGACCGAGCCGGTGTGCTCAGCCGGCGGGGCGGCTCTGATATCTTCAAATGGGCTCGGAGCCAGGTCAACATCACACCACCGTCCCTGCCGAGGTACCCGATTTCATTCATTACCTCTACGAAAGCAGGATCGCACTGGCATGTGGAGCGTGACAACGCGCCCTGGTGCAGATGGCGCCAACGCAATGCTGCTTATCGAGGCGAAGTCCACCGAGCTCGCAGCATTCATGAGGCCTTGGCCTATGGGCGAGATTTCTGTATCACATGTAAAGCAGTGCTCCCTGGCAATGCCCAGGTCCACTTGTACTAATAGCTGCAGTCCTTCGGAAACAGCACGCCTACCGGGTAGGCCGAGAGGGCGTCTCGTGTGCTATGCAAGTTTTTGCCTCATAGGGACTCGGCGGCCGGCCCGAGGAGTAGGTCCCTATTCTGAACGTCGATCGAGTTTTATAGTCAGTTCTTGCATGCTTGCTGCAGCTTCTCGTGTCCCAGTGAACTCCGGACTACACGCTCATACCTTGTGCCAATGGACCGGCCTCAGGCGATCCAGTTCGTTGCCGTGACACTGGCGGCGAGGCCAGACGGCCCCTGCTTGGGAGGTGGGGGATCAAATGGACCAGGCCTGTCGGGCCTTGAGGGCCCTTCCCCCGACCTCCACCTCTTGTCTAGGGGTGGTACAGGTTCAGTTGCGTGCTGCACGGAACCTATGTGAATCATGGATTGAATGGTGGGATGAGATCCAAGACCTGCCCAGGGAGGCAGCACGCCCAGAGCCTAGGCTGGAAGGGCTGTTGTGGCCGACGGCCCCGAGACCTGGTACTTTGCCTCCCTACGCCCCATTGGTCCACACTACATGTGATGATTTGGCGCGTCATCATGATAGTCTCCATGAGGCCGATCGCGCTTCGTTCCGTCAGTTGCTCTATACCGCCCACTACGAGGCCCACGCGGCAGGCGAGGCTATCAGTTGGCCAGCGCTGCAATGCCTGAGCTTGGAGCTCGGGGAGCTTGCAAAGCGGCTTCAGTAGTTATGCCATGAACGACTTTGAGTTTTTGAAAAAGGGTTGACACTGTGCTGTGCTCCATTTGCTATCCGCTGTAGCATTGCTTTGTGTTGGCAGTCTCCGTTCACTCTTATCTTCTATGACCTTCCGCAGCCATCTTTGCTCTCCAGTGTTCGTTGATCCCACCGTCTTCTTTTGTGGATCATGGCCACAGTCCCCAAGCAGCTCGCTACTCCGGAGGACACCTTCACAGCTCTTGCGCTGCAGTTCAATTTTGAGCAGCGCATCAAAGACAAGATCATTGAGTTGGGGATTCGCACTATTGCGGAATTCCGCCACTATGCTCGCAGTGAGGATGAAATCAAGAAGCTCTTCATCGATACGATCAAGGATCCAGCCTATGAGGAGATGCAGGGGCGCCTCCAGGCTGCTAGGCTGCGCTTCGCTTGGACGGCGTGCAAAGCCTTGCTGGACTCCGAGCACGCAGCGGCCAGTCTGCCTCCAGCGCCAACGGAGGAAGAGACGCTGCTTCCCAAACAGGAGCTCGAACAGTTGAAAGAGGCTTTCTTTCGACGCTACCACTTGCGTCCAGAACCTCGCCAGTATCCCTCTGACCGACTTCTGTCTAAGCTCAGCCGACAGCTGACACGGAGCCAGTTCGAGGTCATGGATTTGTGGACGGTCCGCTCACTCACCTTTCAGCGCACCCATAGCCAGAAGCGTCGACGCCTGACGGGCAACCTGTATCTCCAGGAGGATGATGAGGACGAGATCACCACTAAGTCCTGGCTTTCCTACATGGCCAAGATGGACACCTACTTCTTGGCCTTGGCTATTGTGGGGTGTCGCCCCGTGGAGCCGGCGCCGTCTGCGCCTGAGTCGCTCGGTGCAGACAGTGTGCACTACGTCCAGGTCCCCTATGACGTCCTGCTGTCCTACAGCCGCTGCCACGATTTGATTCTGCGCACCCCGGAGGGGCGGCGCCTGCAGTTGGTCCAACACCTCGATGTGGAAGAGCGCGGTCAGTGGGCAGCCCGGTGCACGGGCCACACGACACTCGGCAATGTTATCAGCGCCATCATGAGGGAGCGTGACGCCCTTTGGTTGGCCGGGGCCCTGCCAGCCCCCAGCGTCACCACGGGTACAACTACTGGCGGCGCGTCGCCCGCCAAAGCCCCCCCTGCGGATGCAGGGCCGGTGGGGTCGGTGGTTTCCAGCCTTCGTGATGGAACGCAGCTTTGTCAGGCCTACCAGCGCAATCAGTGCCGAACCAAGAAGAACTGCCCACGTGGTGCACACCGCTGCGGCGTCGTGTTGCAATCGGGACGGGTCTGCGGGTCTTACCAGCAATCGCCTTCCGGATGCCCCAAGGCTGCTTGAAAAGAGGGCCGCTCCTCTGTTGGGGGGGGGCGAGGCCAATCTTTGGACACTCCTGTCTTTCATGACTTTCGTTCATTTTTGGCCGAGTTGGAGTCCACTGATATGCACCAGACCGAAGCCTCACCCTGCCCCGTCCTCCTTGATGTGTTCAGTGGGGTCCATGCACCGTTGTCCAAGGCCTTCTTGCGGTGCCAATGGGAGATCATCACACCGATTGACATCGAGATCGACCAGGACCTGGACGTGTCGCGTCCGGCGGTCCGTCGGGCTATTCAGGCTGTGCTTCCTCGGGTGGCCACTATCGCGGGGGCTATGAGTTGTGCTACCAAATCAAGAGCTAGGGAGAAACGGCCCGGCCCCCCTCCTCTACGATGACAACTACTCCAGTGACTATCTGTTGGCCTTACAACACTGGGGGCATCAACAGAACCTCGCATGTCTTCGCGAGAACCCGCTCAGGTCTCTGCACTGGTGGGACCCGGTCGAGCAGTACCTGTGCCAGGAGGATGATTGGCAGGATTTGGACTACGATGCATGCGTCTTCGGAGGCGCTCGGCGCAAAGCCCAAAAGTTCCGCCACAACATCCCTGAGTTAGCCTCCCTTCCGGCCGTTCGATGTGGACACATTCATGACCCCGACGAGTGGCGCTCGTCGGGTAATGGGCAGTTCTCCACCTTCAACGAAGCGGAGTACACACCTAGTTTGGTCTTCACCCTAGCGGTATGCTGCACGGCATGGGCTGCGCGACAGGGCTACGGTATCCTCGCCATCCCAAGGTTACCGCCCATCAACACCTCAGGGGACGTACGACCACTGCTCCATTTCGAGCCGTCCGAGCTGCGAGAAGACCTGATGAATGTCATGGGTTTCCACCCGGGCCTTACACCACCACGAGAAGACTCGTCCCATGTGCCCACTCGTCAAGTCGCATTCGATGTGCTACAGCTGTGAGGTCACAACTCACAGACATGGACGTGTACATCGGCCCCGGGCACTTCTCCCATCGTTGGTGTGCGACTGCCCACACAACGTACTCTGCCATGGGGATATTATTCGCGCTCTGGTTTGGACTGCTTCACGTCCTACTTCGACCTCAGGCCATGCCCATCCCACCAGGGAGCAGTTGCGACGGGTCTCACTCATTGCTGCCAGGGCAGTCCCGCTGCGTTTCTCTCAGGAAATTGTGGTGGCCAGCCTCATGGCCCTTTGTCCAGATGTCAGTTGGGAGGGATTCCAGTGGCCCATGCTCGAAGACCTGCTAGTGGATGACTCGCACTACCAATGGCTCAACTACATGCAGAACCGCCCAGACTGGGACGGACACGCCTTTGGTCCACGGTTGGTGGGCCCATTGGAGCGCAACGCCATTGCTATGAGTGGCCTTCAGCAGCCCGGAGCGGCTGCTGCTGCTAAAGCCTTACCACCTATGATCCCCTTTGGCGTAGGGGAGGAGCGACATTTTGAATTCGCCCTTGAACTGCAGCAGAGACCTACCCCATTTGAAACCATGGGTGTTGTCGATGATGACTTGATCAGCCCAGGGAGTGGGCCTGCGTGAGGTGAGGAGACGTACAGGCCGTTGGCTCCAAGAACTGAGTCGTCGAATGTGGCCTATCACCTACCACCTCCAAACTTATCAGCCACCACCTGTCCGATCAGCCACTCAAGGTCGCCACATCGCCCTGATTGGGCTTGTCATGCTGATTACCGGATGGCCAGACACTACGTTCGTGGCCAACCTGATATATGGTTTCCCCGCCGTGGGCTTTTCCCCGCATGTGCCAGTCTACAAGGCTCAACCAGCTCACTACATCCCGGACGCCTCCATCTACCAGGACGCCCTGCCAGAGGCTGCCCGCATCATTCAAAGCCTCCGTCCAGGTGAACACGACACGGCTATTGTCCAGGCGGGTGAGGAGGACCAAGCCAAAGGCTTTGTTGGCCCCCCAATGACATGGGCCCAACTATGCCAGGAACTCCCCCAATTCAGACTGATCCGAAGGTTTTGCATACAACAACCCTCTGGTAAGCTGCGAGTCATAGATGACGCTGCAGACGGAGGGCAAAGTGCACTCAGCTCCGATGCGAACAAGTTGGATCTATGTACGAGCATTCAACCTGGCCTCCATGTTCAATTGCTATGGCAGGCAGCCTCCTCTTCGGCTCATGCGTCTGAGTTGCTGCAAGCTGGTATTTGGTCCGGGGGCGAAGACTTACCCAACGCTTACCGCTATGTCCCCATGAAGCCGACACATAGCAACATGGCCGTGGTGGCTCACTACGACCACCATTTTCGGCAATACTACGGTTCTCTGTTCGGGTTACCAAATGCTGTGTGTTCGTTCAATCGGTTTCCCCGATTCTTTCAAGCTGCATGCCGCCGCCTGGCCTATTGTATGACCAGTATGTACTTTGATGACTTGACAATCCAGGATTTTGGTATTATGGGCGGCACTGGCCAGGCCTTCGTCAATGAACTCGCACGATGCCTTGGCTCACCCTTCCAAACAGAGAAACATCAGTCCTTGGCGGCCCAGTCTGATTTTCTGGGGCTGATCCACGACGTGGCAGCCTGCCACCAGGGTGCTCCTGTCAAGTTCTGGGTCCGTGACCGATTGCTCACCAAGGTCACCGACATCATGGAGGAGGCCACTCAGACGCGTCGCCTCCCTCCAGGACTGGCGGCCAAGCTTTTTGGCTGCCTGGGATTCTTGACGACGGGATGCTTCGGCAAGCTCGGCCGGTCGGGCCTCCATAGCATCAAGGAAAGACAATACTCCTCGCAAGTCGTGATGACACCGGAGATTGAACAGTCCTTTGATAGAATTCGAGCGCTACTTCAGTTGAAGCCTGAGAGAGAACTACCGCTCAATCCAGTGCGGCAACACCGGTACTTGGCTGCATCCGATGCGGCGCAAGAGAGGCCTCGCGAGGGTTCTGCGGGAGTCTTGTTCATTGACCCCCGTGGTAGCCGAAGGGCCTATGTTGTCCACATCAGCCCAAAGATCTTCACGGTGTGGTCCCATCATGAGGCCAAGATTGCACAGCTTGAGCTCTTGACGGTCTACATGGGCCTTGCGTACAATGCTTCATCAGCTCGCGGAATGCATGGTATATGGTTTGTTGACAATATCGCTGCACTCATGGCCCTCATACGAGGCCGCAGCAACAACGATGAGCTGGATTCTATGGCCGGGGCCATCCATGGCCTTCTGTTTGCACTCCGTAGTGCATGCTATTTTGAATGGGTCCAGAGTAAGGACAACTGGTCAGATGGCATCAGCAGACAGGGAGAATACGACCCGTGGTTCCAACAACATGATTTTCGTCTCTTCCACACCTACCCCCTGCTCATGCTCCTCCAGCTGCCCTACCATCTCATCGCTCAGGTCTTTCAGTTCGTTTGAGTGCTTTGGATACGTTAGTGCCTTGGATGGAGTGCTCCCACAGGGAGAGTGTCAGATGTCAGATGACACAAGCGACGTGGGTCGCATTTCAAACCAAAGCACTTCAGTACAGACAGTACAGACCTGAATCGATTCGCAGAAAAGGGTAGCAGCAGTCGACATATGTTGAGCGAGATTCATCGAATATATTCAATCATTTAAGGTAGGCAGGGTCGGTGATGATGAATTATTTGGGAAGCTTCGAATCAACGTCTCCCAATGTTTGAATGCTCAAGCCAAACTGGGGAGACGCCCCTTGAGGAGCAGTGTCGCTGCTGGTACCTCAAGCTAAACTTTTTCTCCCACCCTGCCACACCCTGTTAGTTACTTGCATGTCCACCTGGTGCTGGTCGAGCTGGTGGCTGACTTGGCTTGTTGCCGGAAGAGTCTGGTTTCCTGGTGATAGTCACTTCACCTGTGGCCTTGCTGGTGCTTGAGGGCCGTGTTTTGGGTTACTTTCAGTTACCATGGCTATGCTTGCGACGCTTGCAGCCTGGGCTGCCGGCCATGAGAGACTAGGACTGTGCTGTCTGCCGCTGCCGTCCGGTTGTCCTTTTTCGGCTGTCCGCCGCCTAGCCATCATACCTGTTCTGTCGGTTCCAGGTATCGACGATGACTAGGGAGTTTCATTTAATCTTTTCATTTGCTCTGTCCGGAGCAGGCATCCGTTGTGGCCGTAGGACCGCCCCTGCGGTATCCTCTCGGTCACTACATACGGATGGAGTGCTCCCACAGGGAGAGTGTCAGATGTCAGATGACACAAGCGACGTGGGTCGCATTTCAATCCAAAGCACTTCAGTACAGACAGTACAGACCTGAATCGATTCGCAGAAAAGGGTAGCAGCAGTCGACATATGTTGAGCGAGATTCATCGAATAAGATATTGTTTTTGGCTCCAGAGAGGTGTGAAGGTGAAGGTGTCTCAGACTGAAGCAGTTTAATGCATCAAGACGTCTTAGACCACCAGTTGTCTCATCAACAAGCATGTTCCTTGAACAAGTAAACATGATGTTCTGGCCACGGAAGAGACCAATTGAACCCGCAAGTGACAGAGATGGGTATGAGGCCATCACACATTCTGCTCAACTACGAAGGCTGTGGTATCCTCTCAGATCTTAGTTCGGCAGTTCCTTGGAGTTGCACTACTTAGCTCGTCTCTGCGGCCGCCAGTTTGTTCACCGTGGCGCTCCGAAGACTCCAGGTGGAGCTGTGCGGCGAGCTGGAGAAGGTCGGAGAGCTGTGCGGATCTCCTGGCTATGCAGCCCCAGAGATGGTCAAAGGACTGGCATATGATGAGATGGTGGACATTTACAGCATTGGAGTGGTGAGCTGAGTCTAATCTCGAATGAAATATGTGAAAGGGACAGGTCGTTGAATGACTTCAAGCAATGTCAGAAAAGATTCAGCAACTCCCATGCCAACGCTTGGATAGCTTAGTAGAATGAGTCAGACCAGAGCTTACAAAAGGACCTTTTAGAGCAATTTTACAAAGACTGGATGTGGAGTCATATTTCTGAAAGAACTTCTTGAAGCATCCATATTTCTTGGCTCTTGGGTTGGAGGCCATCGCTAGTAGGTTGGAGGCCAAGTAGGTTGGAGCCCATCGCATCCAGGTTGGAGGCCATTGCTGTTTGATTTTTCTTTTCCAATTTCATTTTTCTGCATTGCTACGGTGTCTGAGGTGGTGATTTACTTTGCACTGTGCGGCACACTACCTTTCTCTGCCACAGCAGGTGCCGTGAAGCACAATGCAAACTTCAGTGCACCGGCAGCTGGGCTGACTTGGAGAAGCCTGACTTGGGAACCTGCAGAGTCCTGCCCCTTGCGCCTAGTAGCTTCTTGCTACTAGTAGTACGGCCAGGAGCTCCTAGTAGCATCCTCACCAAGTTGAAGCCTTCCAAGTTTGAGGGCACAACATGGAGACCACACGGAACCTTTCGACCATCTTCGCAGAATGTATCTATGTCAATCTATGTCAGATTTGTGGCACATCTGCTGTGTCTTTAAGTCTTCAAGGCCTTGGAGCGGGTGAGCAACGGACTCCGTTTGCTGCTGCGTGCTGCCATGGCACAAAACAGGATGCTCCCGGGAAATGGTGAATTTCTTGTGGGTTTCTGTATGGGGAGCTGTGCTTCTCCAAGGAAATGGCGGTTGTTTTCTCCTTCTTGACAAGTCTTGACAAGTCTTGACATCTGGAATTGATGTGAATGAACGCTGGGCTTTGTGATCTGTGGTGAATCTCCAAAAAACTCACCGATTTCCATGGTTTTTCCAAGGATCAATCGTCCTTCAGCCAGAGCCAGCTTTGTGACGCTTTGGCACATGGCCACTCCTGAGCAAAGGTCTCCAGTCACGCAGCCACTTGGCCGAAGAAGGGATGAAGCTTCTCCAAAATGCAAGACACGTGAGAGTAACATGTACAGACGGACCTGGTTCACATGTTTCACTTGGATACTGTACCAGTACACCAGTACTATAGGTATGTGTCATATGTGCTGAGTTTTCAGTGATGTGTTGGGCAAGTCAAAGGTCAGCACAGATGCTGAACGACTAAGCCAGAGTGGACACTGGGTCGCAGTATGCTCCTCTTGTATCAGGGGGCGGACTGCTTGCAGAGCGCTATTCAGAGAAGACAACTTTATAGAGACATGTGGCCGTCTGGCTACAACACAAGCCTGTGGAAATACATCTCCAAGAAGCTTGTGTGGCTGGTATTCATCCCCTTGTCTTCATGGAGATGGAACGAAGACAGTTCCACCAAGAGATGGAACGCATTCAAGCGCCGAATCCAGATGGAAACTGGTTGTGTTTAAGACCGTTTCCAGTGTGATTTTCCCTAGCCAGAGAGGAGGGGTGCAGTCCTGCAAGCTGAGGTTGCATAGGACTCTCATTTGGCTTGGCCCTGTTGTCAGAAGATACCCTGCTTATCTGGACATCGTTTCCTATACCCCCTGTCGTCTCGTAGCCAAGAGCATTTTCTTTGGCACTATGGCCACCAACCTACTAGCGATGGCCTCCAACCCAGTGCAAGGTGTCTAGCTCTGACCGCTTTATACTTTCCACCATCCCAATCAGAGCTCGCACCTTTGTGTGTGCAGCTTCTGGCCAGCAAACAGCTGGACAGGCACTGGTTGCAGTGCGGGATGCACATTTTTGAGTCGAGTACTGCATGAATTCACTTGCTCATTCCATGTCAACAAGCGTTTGATGGGCTGATCCAAAGATTCAGAGGATTGGCTGGCTTGGCAGGGACTTTGGCTGCTAAGAAATCCATATTGTGTACAGTGAGGAACACAGCCAGGAGAGGGACAAAGAACAGTTTGACAGGAAAATACAGGGAAGGAGAGACGTTGCTTCGTGGACAGAGTGTCATGAACATGTAAATCATGCTAAATCATGTAATTCTTCAGATTGTACTGATGAATTCCACAGAGTGTTTTTGGACTCATGTAAGCCTTCCAGAGGTTTTTTCCGTTCTTTTTTTTTTTGAAGCCCTTTCTTTTACCACTTTCTTTCGTTCTTTCTTTCTTTCGCTCTTTGCCAATTCGTGAGGCCCTCTTGCGGCGCTTGAGGCGCTGGGGCTCTTGGTATCGTTTCAGCGGGGAGGCGCGACGTCGAGCGCCGGCTCTTGGACAGTGGAAAGCAGGCTTCCTGCTAGGCTTTCGTTCTTCAGCTTCCTAGAAATCTACGAACCAAATCTATTAGGTTGACGGCAATCGCATCGCTAATTATAGTTTCCCAAAAAAATCTAGGAAGCAAATGATTAGAAGCGTGAGCTGTCCAGAGAGCTGCAGGAGCTGCCTTTGCTGGAGAGCCTAAAGACAAGTTTTCGGCACCTGCTGAATGCTTTGGCAAGACTACGAGAGGCGCACTTGGCCTAAATATCGTTGAAGCTAACTGAAGCGTGTGGAAAGTTGAAGAAACACTTGCTTTGAGAGCCCATCACAATTTCAATCTGCGCAAAGATGTTCGGCCGCGATGGTCGCAACACCCACGACAAATCATGCGAGCGTGTGACGTTACTATTAAATGTCACCCATGTCATGATGACTCATTAAGGCTCAGAAAACAAAAAGGATACTAACGAGTCACAGTTTTCCTGGTCATTTTGCATCGGAGGAGCTCGATTGCTTGGATGACGGCTTGACTGCTTTGCCTCTCTCCTTGGCAGTGGAGGAGATGGCACCACTCTTGCTCGTGGCCTCACAAGTGCAGGCGGCACAGGGCTTGGATGCAACACGAACATCAACGGCAGTCCAAAGCAGTCCGAAGCCTGAAGGTCCTCTAGAAAGGAACAAGACGCTACTAGGAACAAGAAGCCACGAACGGGGCTCCTGGCTTTACTAGGAGCAAGGACGCTACTAGTAACAAAGGGCATCGCTAGAAAGTGACAAGAAAAACACGGACCATTGCGGGGGGGCGTTGTGGCACTCGCATCTCACTGCTATGGCATGCAAGACTAAGGAAAACAGGCATGGTAAGACCTAAGAACCCCTAAAACAAGGTAACCCCGCCCCAAGGGCCTTGTGTTTTTTAGGTTTTTTGTGACGTCGTGTTTTCTTGGAATTGTGTAATTTCCACGTTTTTGACGTGTTCACACGGAGAGGGATTTTGGGGAGGGGGCTAAAGTGCTGCAAGGGTTGCTCGGAACGTTCGTTTTTGGAGGTTTCGCTACAGTTTCCAACAGTTTTAACTACATGAGTTTTCTGGTCCTAAAGTTTCGAATGACTTTTTTGACGTTCTCTATCGAAGCGAAAAGCGAAGCGAAGCGAAGCGCAGCGAAGCCGCCAACACCCAGAAGAGCCCAAAGGTCCACGGACACAAGTGACGTCAATGGAACCCACCCCCACCCCATGTTTGTAATTTCTGTTTTTGGGTCCCCTTTTACGCTGTTGCTTCATACGGTTACTCTTGTTATGCTCTTACACAATGCATTGGACATGCCACAATGTTTGGCTCAAGGTACCCACTGCGTGTGATAGAAAAGCCGCTCATTCGCCTTCGCTCACTCACTCTTGTGACAGCTAGATCCAGGGATACTGTGATATTCAAGCTGCAACTGCGGAGGATGTGACCCTCACCCCATCTATGACGTAGCATCAAGTATGTTTGCAAGTGCAAGTGACGTCAAAGCCACAGAAACTTAAAATATGCATAAACGCCCGGCCCCTTACAGGCGCGCTTACCTAAGAAAAGTAGTATGCGGCATGCGGGCATATGACCCTACCTTTGCCAAGCAGCGGCCTTTTGTGGATTCGTTCGACCGCCGTTGCCAGGCTGCAGCTTCTGGTTGGTGTCAAGTTCCGCTCTCAGCGACGCGTTCACCGTTCCGCTCTTCTTGGACTTCCTATTTGTTTAAAGAAAAGCAGAAGCACAGAAAGAAAAGAATAAAGAACAGGTCTAAAGGTAGAAAGTAGAAAAAAAGAAAGAAACAACAGTGGGGGAGTCCTAATTGTTTTTTTTGTCACAAGACTTTGTTACTTGGAAGGTTCCCCTGAAAGCTCTTTCTATGGCGCACTAGACGACTAGACTGACTAGACTGAGGCTTTGGCGTCTTTCGACGGCCTTGAGCTACGCTCATTGCCAACCTCAGACGAGGCGGAGGGGCGGAGGGGCCTGGCTCTGCCTTTTCCTTTTCTCGTTTGACCTGACGAAAAGGAACCTAATAGCGATGGCCTCAAGCCAGACGAGTTTCACTTGAATCATTGGCTACAGTGAAGCACATTGTGTGGATGAGACTTTTCGGATTTGAATTCCATTTCAACATCAAGTAGAAAGGGGATGAAAGGCCCAGACTACTTGAGGTACGGATTTGTAGTGGGTCAACTTGTGGTGATGAAAAGTGATTCCTTTTCACCTTGAGACCTCCTTCTCTTCCTTCCTTTTCTTCCTCCTTCCTTCCTTCCTTCCTTCCGTGCGTGCGTGCGTGCTTGCTTGCTTGCTTGCTTGCTTCCTTGCTTCCTTGCTTCCTTGCTTCCTTGCTTCCTTGCTTCCTTGCTTCCTTGCTTCCTTGCTTCCTTGCTTCCTTGCTTCCTTGCTTCCTTGCTTGCTTGCTTGCTTCCTTGCTTCCTTGCTTCCTTGCTGACTTTCTTGGTATCCAAGGGTAGGGATGCCAAGATGTCAAGATTAAGATCATGCTGACCAACAATCATTCGGCGCTTCTATCGCATCCGAGCAGGTCTCCATTTTAGATGCCGAGAAGCTGGCAGATTTCATTGAAGAGGCTAGGCCTACCGCCAAAATTGTGACTGTCAGCTGAGAGATAAAAGCAAATCGCACGGATAGGTTTGCTGTTTGGTTTAACACAAATTGCAACCAAGTCTTGAATGCCCTTCTTTGAAACGCAGTGGAACACATCGAGGAAGGAAAGGAAGGGGATGAAAGACACGTCCAAACGTGTATAAAGGCGTCTAAACGTCTGAAGGAAACTGAGATACACAAACTGAGAACGAAGTCGACGAAAGCATGCTTTTGCTCTTGGTTTCCCTACTGCCTACTAGCAGACCGGTAAGAACGGCGACCCACTAGTAACGGTCTTGGACAGAAACCCAAGATGGTTATTTTCAACAAGCATTCCGCTTTTCTATTGATTGTTTTTCTTCGCTTTGTTCCCCTTTCTTCTGTTTCATGTTTGCACATCCTTCTTTAGGCCTCTTTATGGATTTTTATTGGAACAAGAAGCTACTAGGGGCTCCTGGCATCGCTACTAGTAGCAAGGACGCTACTAGGGGCTCCTGGCATCGCTACTAGTAGCAAGAACGCTGCTAGGGGCTCCTGGCCTTACTACTCGGAACAAGAACGCTGCTAGGGGCTCCTGGCCTTACTACTCGGAACAAGAACGCTGCTAGGGGCTCCTGGCCTTACTACTCGGAACAAGAACGCTGCTAGATCTACCATGGATTTTTATTTGTTTTCTTTTCCACTTCTTTCGTTAGCGAACGGGACACCGCTTCGAGGCCCTGGGTGCCGAAGCGTCGTTGGAGCGCCAGCTACGGCGCTTCGGCCAGCTGCGCCGAGAGGCCGTGGAACGTGCCAAAGCCTCCATCGAGGCGAGACGTTTCCGGACGCTACGAACGGAGCAAAGGGCGCGCCTTTAAAGGAACCCAATAGCGATGGCCTCCAACCTAAGAGCGATGGCCTCCCACGTAATGGCGATGGCGAGACGTTGAAAACGCTTTCGAAAAGGAATAAAAGGAAGAAAAGAAACTAAGAAAGGAAGTGCTTAAAGTGTCCCAGATGTTTTCTTCTTTTTGTTTTTTTCAAAAAGACAACTCGTTTCTTTCTTTCTCTTTCTTTAGACCTTTAGACTTACTTCTGAGGGGGGAGAGGGGAAAAGCCAGGACGATCAGGATATGTAATAGGCTTGCTTCCGGACAAAGTCCCAAATTCTACTTCGTTTACAACATGAACTTATCTACTACCATCACTAGTCCTTCTGCTTCTACCGCTAGTGCTGCTACTACATGCCAGCAGCTACTACTGCTACTGCTCCTGCTACTGCTACTGATGCTGCTGCTGCCACATTTTTTTGCTTCTACTAGATAATGCTTTCAAAAGGATTGGGATTGTGGGTCGGGGGTTTAGGGAGACCGATTTTTAGCTGCAAGGGGGGCTTGGTCGCGTAGTTTGAAACGGAGACAGAGCAATTTGACGATAGTCAGGTCCGGGGGACCTTGCTCCGCATGTGAGTTTTGCTCTAGTACCCATCATCGCTGTGAGAAAAGACACACTTTAAAGTCCAGGCTTATTTAGTCGGAGTCAGTGACTCAAACTTTTCGTGTTATGGGCACATGACGAGATCTATTGAGTGGTGCTTAAGTGGAGCAACTTCTTCGCATAGTTGGACATTCCAGAAGTGCCTGGTTTCACTGGAACGATCCAGAAACAGTTCTAAACCTGTTGGCTTGGTAGGCAGGTCCTACCTTGGATTTCCAGCCGGAGGCAGGGTGTACGCGTTGTAGGGCGTGGCTGGGCCATTCTTGCAAGTTTCAGAACCGAATGACAGGAGGAACAGGAAGCTTTGCACTGAGGGATCTTCGTCAGAGGCACTGGTGTTGTCGCTCGAGCACAGACCAGATAGACGCTGCCCTCCTGCTACTCTCAAACTTATAATACATGTTACATGTTGATTTAAAGTACCTATTGGATATGTTGCGAAATATAAAAAGAAGTTGTCTCATGCTGCCACAGGTCCAGGTTTTGAGCTGTTGCAGACATCGCGCGTCAGGAGCCTGCAGCTCCCTCCGAGGGCGAGGATGGGCTAAGGGTGAAGGATTTTGGATGCCCACGTTCCTTCAGACTCACCCTGAAGCGGTTTCTTTTTTGGCATTGGCCAAGATCCCTGCTGACCTCGTTCACTCTTGCTTCAGCTCGCGATCTTGAAATGCGAAATTGGATGACAATTCCGGTGCAAGAGTCCGTGTACAGAACATCACCAAGTGGGTGCCAGTCATGGTGGCAAGTTCGGCAACTTCTTATTGCTAGTAGGTTGGAGGTCATCGCAAGTAGTTTCCAACCAAGGTCTTTTTCTTGAAGTTGAAGAATTGAAACAAGAAGCTACGAACGGAGCAAAGGGCATCGCTACGAACGGAGCGGATCGGACGCGACTCGAACGGGGCTCCTGGCCGTACTACTAGGAACAAGAAGCTACTAGTAACAAGTGCATCGCTACTAGTAACAGGTGCCTTACTAGTAGTAACAAGAAGCTAGTAGTAACAAGTGCCTTACTAGTAGTAACAAGTGCATCGCTACTAGGAGCAAAGGGTGCTACTAGGGGCTCCTGGCCGTACAGTCTCATGAACTCACGGCACTTTCCGGTGTCCGCACTGGGCATCTTCCGTTCCCTGGGACCTCCCCGCTTTGGTCACCCTCACCGGGTAGCACAAGTGTTCACGGTGGCTGCAAAGCAGCTCGGAAGGGGTGACAGGGTGAGACCGAGCCAAAGATTCCTCAGAAGGCCTTTCTTTATTTGTAGAATACAATATCTAATATACTGTATGCACAATGCAACTATAGTAGTTATATATATATATACATAGTATTCTTTCAGAACAAATCATGGAGACATAAGACCCGAAGGAGTAGCAAGAACAGAAAAGCCAAAGGAGCATACACATAGACTTCTCTTTTCTTTCGCTCGGTGCCGGGGGACCAGCAGAATGCAAAGAAGCTGTGCAAAAAGTCTGGCGCTCCGAGCAAGGGTTTGTTCTGTGTATGTTATATGATCTCTATGTTTAGTGCCGTCTGGACGTGCCTTGTCGCAGAGCGAGCTAGGCTTCGGCATTGCTCGCAATGCCTAAGAAGCTGGAAGTAGATGTGGTCTGAGCCTCAAGCGACGCATCTGAGGAGTAGCATAGCAAGTTTCCCTCATGCAGCATCTCGTCATCCAATTTATTCAACATCCCAGCACGGCCTTCTAAGTGTTTCGGAGTGAGGTTTCGCGTTGATGCTTTCTTGTGGGTTGGCTCAAGGACTTTGTCGCTCAAGTTGCGAAGGGAGGGATCGAATGATTCAGTTGAATGGCTAGTACCAAATGCTCTCCCATCCAACGGCACGTCCAGGGGTGGGTGGTATCAATTGGGGTCGTCACAATAAAGCTGCCTGAGCCGATCAACTGAGCCATGTGGATTGGTGGGCGCAAGGGGAGGATAGGCCAGCTCCAAGTTGTTTGCCGGAGAGCGAGCGACAGAGAGAGAGAGAGAGAGAGACTGTGAGACAGAAGTGGAAGGAATGAAAGTAGAAGGGATTGCGCTGAGCAACCTTTGGAAGAATATGACACGGCGCGCAGAGTCCCTTTTTGTTGAAATTCTGGCGAGGCCTTCAAGGTGGAAGCCCTGGAAATGTCAAAAGCCTAGCATTCCTAATGCGAATGTTCCTCAACTTGAGCATGGATTTCAAAGAAAGGCTAGAAAAGAAGACAGACCGCTTTCAAGGTCTACAAACACTTTATGTATCGCAGGAAAAAGCGAACGGTTTCTGGGGGAGTCGTGAAAAAGAGGCTTTCGGCTTTCTGGGGGACTCGACCCCAAAGAGGAAAGAATTGAGGGTGGAGCTGGAGGCCATCGCTAGTAGGTTGGAGGCCATTCCTATTCGGTTCCAAAGTCTTTAAAGTCTTGTGCCGGAAGGCGCGTGAAACAGTTCCTAGTAGCGAACATTGCTCCTAGTAGCTTCTTGTTCCTAGTAGTAAGGCACTTGTTACTAGAAGCGATGCACTTGTTTCTAGTAGCGAATATTGCTACTAGTAGCAAACATTGCTACTAGTAGCTTCTTGTTCCTAGTAGTAAGGCACTTGTCACTAGAAGCGATGCACTTGTTTCTAGTAGCGAACATTGCTACTAGTAGCTTCTTGTTCCTAGTAGTAAGGCACTTGTTACTAGAAGCGATGCACTTGTTTCTAGTAGCGAACATTGCTCCTAGTAGCTTCTTGTTCCTAGTAGTAAGGCACTTGTTACTAGAAGCGATGCACTTGTTTCTAGTAGCGAACATTGCTACTAGTAGCTTCTTGTTCCTAGTAGTAAGGCACTTGTTACTAGAAGCGATGCACTTGTTTCTAGTAGCGAACATTGCTCCTAGTAGCTTCTTGTTCCTAGTAGTAAGGCACTTGTTACTAGAAGCGATGCACTTGTTTCTAGTAGCGATGCCCTTTGCTCCTAGTAGGACTCCCACGCTTCCGCGAGGTCCGCGCCCATTCCGGGGACCTGCCCATTGCTCCGGAGTCTGGCGGTGCAGGGCCCGGGCGTCGAAATCTCTACGTCGGGGGAGCTCAGGTCGAACGACACAACTGCCGGTCGAACGGAGGAACTGGAGGTGAGGAAGAGGAGAGGAAGAGGAGAGGAAGGAGCAAAGGAAAAAAGAAAGGAAAGGAAGGGAGGGGGGACAGAAAGCCACCAGTAACAAAGACCAAAGACCCATAAACAGCTCTTTGTCATTTCGTTGATGTCTCTCGTTGGTCGCTTCAAGCACGTGCAAGCTTTTGATGTGCGAGCACTTCTCCAAGGCCATGTTGCTGAAAGGTGCAGGAGAAGGCACATCGACTCCGGAACAAGTGGAGACAAGCTTTCAATTGTAGAAATAGTAGTGATTGTAGTAGCAGTAGATTGCAAACCCACAATTATTGAATGCATTTGCCCAAGGCAGACAAGGTACCCAGCAAACGTGAGCTGCCGTGCAGTGCGGGTTGTATTTTCTTTCAAGGGCTTCAGTTTTGTTGTGCATTTGGTCGTGGCCTTGTCTCTGTTTGATTTGCCTGTTTGTCTCTGCCTCATCCCCGCCCATCTGCTTCATCGCTGCTGTTCTTTTTTTAGCACTTATTTTCATCTTCAACCGGACGCCGTACTCCTTCAATCTGTTTGCATTCTTGGGGACTGGTCTTGAGTCCGCCTGCAAAGAAGAGGCAATGCTTTTCCAAACCTTTATTGCTGAATTCCTGGGACAGTTTTTTGGTAACGAGTCTTCTCATAAAGCACTTTAGAGACAAACTGACAAACTCTCTTGCTTCAGACGGTTAAGACCCAAAATCTTCAGCATTTTGTTCCCACATCTACATTTGACAGGTGTGGCAGGCGCTCATTTGGAAGTGTAGCTTGACTGAGTTCATGAAAAACTGACTCAGCTACCTCTTACTACGAGTGGCCAGAGGAAGCTATTTCTTTGAACCTCTTTCTCTTTAAACGCTCTCTCTCATGCTAGCAGTTCGAGCCGGTCAAGTCTGAGATGAGGGCGGCGAGCATACTCTTTATAGTGCTAATGGAAAGGCTTTACCACCTTGGCACTTAGCATCTAGAGATTCAGAATGCCTCCATCTTCCCTCTAGTCTCCCTTTTCCAGGGGGTTTTCGCGGTTTTCCCCCGTCGTGATCGCCACGCCCAGGAAGACCAACGCCTGGAAGAGCGCCTCCAATTTCGTGGTCGGCCAACAGGGTGCTGTGCAACCGCCTCGTGCTCCTCCACCGGACTTCCCGCAAGAAGCCCCAGACAGCGCCGCTGACGGCGGGTATCCAGGTCCGGGACGGAAATCAGAGGACACAAAGAAGATAAGAGGAAAGAAGAGTAGGAGAAACATGGGGAAACCAACCATTCTGCAGTTATGAGCTTTTGAGTTATTGTAAGGTAGTCCAAGAAACACTCCAACTTGTAGATCTTGTAGGCCTGTCGCTAGTCTGAAAGCTGTGCAAGCTTCGCAACACTAGCCAGACCACAAAAAAGATAGATTGGGAATGATTGGCAAAGGATTGCGCTTGGAATTCGATGTAGGCCATGGAACACCATACTTTACGCACGTGTTCCCTTCGGTGCCGAGGCCATGGGTTCACGTCGACTCCCATTTGTGCTACAAGGTGTGGAGTCCGACCGACGTCCCGGTGTCGAGGATCCGTAGTTTGGACATCAAAGGCCTGTGGAGGCCATCGCTAATTCTGTTTTTTTGCTATTTGGCTCGATTTAGTTCAATTCTAATTTGTCACTACTTGTAAGGCACTTGTTACTACTAGCGATGCACTTGTTACTACTAGTAAGGCACTTGTTACTACTAGCGATGCACTTGTTACTACTAGTAAGGCACTTGTTACTACTAGCGATGCACTTGTTACTACTAGTAAGGCACTTGTTACTAGTAGCGTCCTTGCCATGGCTAATTCGTTTTTTTTGCTATTTGGCTCGGTATTGACCGCTGACAGCTGCCTCTTCACTACTGATCAAGCTACTTCAACAAGAAAGGAGGCTCACTGAGGATTGGAATGCCAAACAAAGCAACAAAGACCTTGACCAACTTGAACTCATTGCCATTTGTTTTGTGTACTGTCGAAAGCACCAGCATTCTAGTTTGGCATACTCCACCTATCTCCACCTACACAACTCGGTGAAGATTCTGAAAGACAAGGACCATCGCTATGAAACGACGGACCAAACCGTCTCTGACCAGCGCTGGAGTCGCTGGCTCCGCTCAGGCGACTTCCGGGAAGACTCTTGAGGTCATTGTAAAAGAGATCTCAGTGGAAAAGGGCAGTGGCTTGGTCTGGTTGGGAAACTGCACGTTGGACACTCTCGCAGTCACTCTTAAATACATCACATATCCAAGGTGTGAAGATTGTGTTTGCAGAGAACGAGAAGATTTGGAAGACCATCCCTATCAGCACTATCACCAGCAAGGCGCCACCAGAAAGCTTTTAAGACAAAATGCAGACGCACATCGTTTATCATCATGTCACCACTTTTAGGACAATCCATTGCTGGGCCAGTGGGGCACAGAGCAACGTGATCGCAGCCGTTCACCTGCTCGCTGAGAGATGGCGCTGATAGAGGCAGAGATGGCAGGTCTGTCAGGGAGAGACCCGGAGATTGGCATGGGAAAAAGTGGCCCGAGAGCATCTTCCGAGACTTCCGAGAAGCTGAAGCAGCGCAGTCGTACGGACGCAGCGCAGTCGGTCTTCGGCACCCGTTTCTTGCGACTCAGGTTCTGTGAGGTGAGTGAGATGAGCAGAACAAATCACATGTTGATTGGTCGATGTGTCATGATGTGTCCTGATTTCTATGGTGCTGAATTGGTTTCGGGCCTGGGCGGCGGTGCTTGGTGACCTTTTTTGCAAGAAACGCCCTTCGCTCCGTTCGTAGCGTCCTTGTTCCTGCCCAATTTCTCAAGTCGCTTTTTGCCGCTTTGGGAGCAAACGTAGCCAGTCCTGCGTCAAGTTTGCTACATTTGCGCTCCAGCTTTCAGGTTTCTTCCTACATCTGGGTGACCCGCGGAAAGCCTCCGTGCTAAGTGGATTTGCCCGTTTGCCGTCGGGGTACACAGCCAACATGCCTGGAACGGGGGAACTGGCCTGGAATGCACCAAATCCCAGGTAGATTTTGATGCTTCGCATTAATGACCTCCAAATCAATAAGATTGGTTTTGTTCCTGGTGTCAGTGCTTTGGATATACAAAGTTAGAGCACATAGTGAAATGAACTCGTAGTACTTCACGAAGCCTGTGGTGGTTTTCGCCACCAACTCTGTTTTCTGATTTCGATCTTCCAAGGTGTACGGATCTGGACAAACGAACGCGCCAATTGGTGGAACTCCGTTGTGGTCATTGTGGTCTGATGCCAAGCAGAAGAGAAGGGACAGATTGCCGAGATGTTTCTCAGTCGCAGAGTGGATGCACTTCTTTGACTTGGGCATCAACTAACGAACAACATCAACTCTTTGCCGATCCTTCGCAGCAGCTGAAGCTTAAGATTCAGGGATTGGGTGTAGAGCACCCAGATTTGAAGTGGTTGGTTGAGGCTGCCATATCCTAGTGACCGCTGCATGAGCCGAGCCGAGGTGCACTCTTACAAGCCTTGCTGAGAGGACCTGTCGCTGAAAAATGCGCAGATTGACCTGTCAATATCACCGAAGACTTGAAGCCAATACAAGCAAGAATGCTTCTTTGAACACCGATAACACTTTAGCAACCTTTAGGGCCTGAGGGTTTAAGCCTGGAACTCACCAGGCACGATTTGGTTCAGCCGATTTCTGGATGTCTTATGCAAATCGTTGTTTTCTCGGCTCAAACCAGGTCGCAGACATTTCCTCGCAGGTCACTTGGTCGCTGTCGTAGTCATGTCCACCAAGAAGCAATCCAAGGCCGGTTCGCCCTCGGGAAGAAACCAGCATCCAATGTGAAAGACCTAGGAGCAAAGGAAGCTACTAGGGGCGCTCCTGGCCTTACTACTAGTAGCAAGAAGCTACGAACGGAGCAAAGGACATCGCTACTAGGAGCGATCGGACGCTACATCGAACATCGAACATCGAGTCTCCTTCGATGGCCTCCTTCGATGTCGATGTCGGTCGGTCGTCGTTTTCGTCGCCAGGCTTCCAAGTCTCAGGACTCCATCAATGCTGGCGGCTGAGGATGAGCTGGAGCAGAGCTGTTTGTGCAGAGAAGCTGCTAGGGGCTCCTTGCATCGCTACTAGTAGCAAGGACGCTACTAGGGGCTCCTGGCCATACTACTAGGAACAATTAAGAAGTTACTATTCTCTTTCATCGAGGCGTTTGTGCAGTTCTCTTTTTTTTGGACCGAGAATTTGGGTCGCACATGTTGAACTCTAAGGCTCGTTTACAGCTGGTGATGAAGAGTGGCAAGTACAGTTTGGGCTACAAGACCACCCTGAAGACCCTCAGGCAGCTCCTTGAGACAGAACCTTTTCGAAAAAGACAGCTGCTCTTGCATCGCCATAGTTTACCAAAGGTCTTGTTGCAATTTTTGTTAGTGGTCTAGAATGTTGGCCAGGGTACTGGATGCGTTAGGGAAACGGGATGTTGAAGCTGAGCTGATGCTACTTGTAGTATTTTAGCCATGTACTAGCCACGAAGCTATTGTGGTAGTCAAGAGTATGACAGCGTCCTAGCCCTTACTGTACTAGTCAGACGCAATTGAAAACACAAAAGCTCAAGCCATTTGCAAAGCCATTCCATCGATATGTTGACTTATCTCAGCCTTTGCTGCCGTGATGTGTTGAGGCAGGGTAAGTCCAAGCTGATTCTCATCTCCAACAACTGCCCTGCTCTGCGGAAGAGCGAGTGGCAGCCTTACCCCTTTCGCGCAAGAGTGACTGCATGCCTCCAACCTAGTAGCGATGGCCTCCCCTCTAGCGAGCAGACATGTGTGTGACTGATTTGGTCGAAACAACCGCTTTCTAAGGATCGAGTACTATGCCATGCTGGCCGCCAAAACGACAAACCGCACCGACCAAACCCAATTCGACGTGTCGGCCGTCCGGAGGCGAAGACGGGAGTGCACCATTTCCACGGTGACAACAACGAGTTGGGCACCGCCTGTGGTCGTTACTACCGCAGGGGACCTCGGAGTGTCCCGAAGTGAAGAGTTTTCAGAGCGCCTGGTGAGATCTGAAGTCAACAGATTTGCAAGATGAGATAGGTAGGCCAAACTTCCCCCGAACAGTCATTGCTTCTCCATTCGTCCTGATTTCATAGGATATTGCAAGGTCTTTTTCTTGGGAATATCATTTCTCTTGGCACCTTTGGTCTTTGGATTGGAAGCTTCTCGTGGCCTAGGAGTCTCTTTTTGTTTTGTTTGTGCTTCTCAATCAGCGATGGCCGAACTCAAACGTTGCAAAGGCGTGAGCTGCCTATCCATCACTGATCCGGGTGACTCGGACATCATTCGAAGCCTGCCTGGTCAGGTGGGGCGCAAGCTTCGTGGCGAAATCAACTAGTAGCGATGCCTTTTGCTCCATTCGTAGCTTCTTGCTACTAGTAGTATATAATGAATGCCCTTGTTACCAGTAGCGATGCCCTTTGTTAGTCTTTTGCACGTGTGTGTTCGAGCTTCAACTTGAATAGACTGAAGTGACAGGAGTGAGCTTGTGCTGGAGGTGCCATAAGATGGGCAGGACAAGAGTGCCTTTTTTCTTTCAGAAAAGGCACTTCAACTTGACATGACTTGATTCTTCTGCTGCCATGTTCATGGAAACAACACTTGGGACTCTCGGAATGACTTGGGCACACCACAAGTTGTTTTTGCTCGTGTTCCAGGCAACAGCCATCAACAGCCTCCAGTAAACAATCCAACGAACCCGACAAACGAGCATGCAGAAAGATCTCTCTTCATGGCAGGACATGTGACGCAGCGAGGAAAAATGGCCAAGCACCTGTCACTGGAAGATGTTAAAGCTGACCGAAGATAGAAACTTTCGATGGCCCACGTTCCTACGGTTTGAAGGGACTTCAGGGGCCACAGAAACCCTTGAGTTGGATGAAGACTCTCAGAACAATGCCTGAAAGAAAATGTTGGAGCCCATCGCTAGTAGGTTGGAGGCCATCGCTAGTAGGTTGGAGGCATGCATACGATGAAACACATATTATATATGCCCAGATCTATTTGAACTCCGTGTGTTTGTTCCAACAGTATTTCAGGTGACCGCAGGCATTTCCTCACTCGTGCCTGTAGATCCGTTCAGTCGCCATGTCCACCAAGAAGCAGTCAAAGGCCAGCGAACCAGGTGAAACGGACAGATCGTGACACAGATTATTGCCGAAAAGATTGAATGAACCAAACTCGCAACATACATCCACTCACCCTTTTCGGATGATTTGAATTTATCAAAAAGCCAGTTATTGCTTCTGATATTATATCGATCCTCCAAAAACATATTTTCTCGGAGGACGTGTTCACTTTTTGGTTTCGGACGCTGAGGCGTCGAAGTCCCAGGACTCCATCAATGCCTGGGAACTCAGCGTGGTGTCCGACTGACCCAGACCTGGTGCCACACCTCGGGTAGCGTCGCTACTAGGAGCGATCGGACGCTGCTAGGGGCAAAGGGCATCGCTACTAGGAACAAGGATGCTATGCTCCGTGGAGGCCAAGTAGGTTGGAGGCCGTCGCTACTAGTAACAAGAAGCTACTAGGAGCAAAGGGCTTTTTGGGACCTAAGGCACGTTTGCAGCTGGTGATGAAGAGTGGCAAGTACAGCCTGGGCTACAAGACCACACTGAAGACATTGAGGCGCAAAACCCACAAAAACCAACAATGAATGGACATGCTGCGTCATACTGACTTGCCTTTCCAAGTCATGTGTTGCACAGGCAGGGTAAGTCCAAGCTGATTCTCATCTCCAACAATTGCCCAGCTTTGCGCAAGAGCGAGTGGCAGCCTTACGGCTTGTGCACATCAAATGCATGCCTCCAACCTACTAGCAATGGCCTCAGCATGGTACGTGACGATGGATTTGAGGATCGAGTACTACGCCATGCTGGTCAGCACCCAATGTGCGATCAACATGTTGACTTCTTTGAGCGAGCAAAGAGCATCCAATCTCTGGCATCGTGTAAAGTAACCAACGATAAAGAGACATGCATAGATAGATACATACTATATGTATTTATATGAAGGTGGCTCTTGCCAAAGCAAGATCAACCAAGGGTTTGGCTTGAAGGGTACGACGTAGAAGGAGGTAGGAAGAACACATACATTGGATTGAGTTGAGATACCTTGGCTTTCACATGCGAGATCCGAAGGCAAAGACTGGAGTTCACCACTTCCACGGCGACAACAATGAGCTGGGCACTGCGTGCGGTCGATATTATCGTTGGGTGCTTGGACCAAAGAAACCGACGGTTCACCCATGGCTGGAGGGTTCAAGCAAAAGGAGCCTAATAGCGATGGCCTCCAACCCAAGAGCGACGGCCTCCACCCTAGTAGCGATGGCCTCCAACCTAGAACGAAATGCATTTAAGGGTGGCTTCAAATGCCTTTTTAGTAATGTACCTATATATATAGAGAATTTCTCAACAGACTGGCGTGGGCTCATGCAAGATTAAGTGCGCAAAAAGATTGCCCACGTCGCGCTGACGATTCCGGCGATCAAATCCATGGGAGCCGTTTCGAGTGCTGAACAAGTCTCACTGCCTTTGAAAAAGCCAGATTCCCCTATCAAACACCAGCACTGGGCCTTCAATGGTCCATATGCACCAGTGGATGAGGAAGTCTTCCACGCATTGACGGTCAGAGAGGGGCAGCTTCCCAAGGATTTGGAGGGCTGCTATCTACGAAATGGCCCCAATCCTTTATGGCATCCTCCATCCGAGACCAGCAACTATCACTGGTTTCTGGGGGCAGGAATGGTTCATGCCCTTCGCATCAAAGATGGTGCAGCTAGCTATAACAATCACTTCCTGCGAACCAAAGCGTTTATGGATGAGCAAAAGAATGGTCCAGTCTTTGACAAGATTGCCTTCTCAACGTCCATGAGTTCCTTCCTCCTTCGCTTCGCCTTGGAGAAGGTGGGTTTGGCCCGTGGATCGGCCAGTGGTCCCAGCAACACCAACCTCGTGTATCATGCTTCAAGATTGCTCGCGTTGTCTGAAGCCGACTGTCCCATGGAGTTGAAGATTCTGGTCGATGGTCATCTCCAATCCCAAGCAGAGTATGCGTACAACAACTTGTGGAATGCACATCCAAAGGTGGATCCTGTCACAGGTAAGCTGTACTGGTTAGACTATGACCTCACTGGTGTTACTGCAAAATTTACCTACGGGGTCATTGATACGAAAGGACAGGAGGAGCGGAAGTGTACCGGTGTCCTTGGCGGAGGCAAGGCAGTGATGATTCACGATTGTGGCATCACCGAAAAGTAT
Source organism: Durusdinium trenchii (assembly GCA_963970005.1). NCBI lineage: Eukaryota > Dinophyceae > Suessiales > Symbiodiniaceae > Durusdinium > Durusdinium trenchii. Next base: position 155,134 of record CAXAMN010004125.1, read on the forward strand.
GCCATCGTGATTGATTGCCCCGTGCTGGTGGGTATTGAGAACTATTCCGTGGAAGGTAGCCTGTGGAAGTTTGATGCAAGTCATGGCGCTCGAATTGGCATCTTTCCCAAGGATGGAGAGAGCGGAAAGGTGAGCCCAACATGGTTCCAAATCGATACATGCTGGATTTTTCATCTTGCCAATGCATGGGAGGAGGGCAACACTGTAGTTATGGTTGTGGTGCGATGGGACAGGATTGACATGTCAGGTCATGGCAAGAAGGATGACTTTTTGTCTGGTAACAAGAGAACTTTGCACGAGTATCGCTTTGACATGGACTCCGGTGCTGTTGTTGAGAAGTCTTTGGCCTCCGGCTTTGAAACGCTTGAGTTTCCCGTGATCAACCAAAAGCACGTGGGACGGAAGAGTCAGTTCACATGGGCAGCTGGCAACTTGGAAGGTGAACCACCGTTTCATCGCATCTTCAAGTTCGATCTCTCCAATCCAGAGAGCTATGCCAGCTATGCTTGTGTGAGTGATGGCAAGAAGCTCACTGCAGGAGAGGCCTACTTTGTTTCGAAGGGAAGCGCTGAAGATGACGGATACCTGCTCACTTTTGTAATCGATCCAGAAGGCAAAGCACCGAGTTCCTTCTTGATCCTAAATGGTCAGAACTTGCAGTCAATTTGTGTCATTGATTTACCAGCTCGCATTCCTTTAGGCTTTCATGGCCTGTGGGTCTCCGAGAAGCAGGTGAAAGATCAGATCAGCAACTCTGTGGCTGCCAAACTGTGATTTGGTCGAAAGCGTCCTTGCTCCTAGTAGCGATGCCAGGAGCTACGTCGAGAGCTTCTTGCCACAAATCGAAGATTTCTGCGTCGTGTTGTGGTCACAGGGTTCAACTCATGACCGCAGCTGGACAATCGCTGTCCCTTTGTCTAACGACATTGGTTGGAAGGGCGGTTAACTTGCAATTGTACAGAGCATTTCAAGCAGTTATGGCACAGATGAAGCCGAAAAAGAGCCACATTGAAGAGTTCTTGCTTAGCCTTTGGATGCGGAAGTACACGATGAAACTTGCTTCAAAAGTTTAGTTCCTTCAGACCTAGGAACAAGGACGCTACTAGGAACAAGTGCATCGCTTCTAGTAACAAGTGCCTTACTAGTAGTAACAAGGACGCTACTAGGGGCTCCTGGCAGCACTACTAGCAAGGACGCTACTAGGGACCCTCCCTTCTTAGTGACAAAGCCTTTCTTTCTTTGGTTTTCTGTGTTCAGCGGTTGAGGTGTCAGTTGCCTATCCATCACTGACCCCGGTGACTCCGACATCATTCGCTCCCTTCCTGGCCAGGCTTGATTCTTTGTGGATTTCTCTCGCTGCATCCGACCGCTCCGTTCGTACCGATGTCCTTTGTTCCTAGAGCTTCCTTGTTATTAGTAAGGCCAGGAGCTACTAGTAGCTTCTATTTTTGGATGGGCCGATTTTCAAGCGCAGAAGTGGTGCTTCAGGAGTGAGCACGATGAACTTGCGGATCAACGAGAGGAGGAAAAGTGTCGCTACCACGATAAATCATTATAGATTTGGATTGATTTGGTAAAGAGTATATATGACAGCAGAATCTGTCTCTTTTGTTGCTCTGGCCAAACTGCCAAACCCTTCCAATTGCACCCACAACTTTGCCTCCACCTGCTATGATTGAGGGCGCGATTCTGCTTGCTACGGCATTACTTCCAAGAACTGCTCAGAACTAAAAAAGCAAGACATCAGTGTAAAAAGACTAAAGTTGGAAACCAGCAAATTCAGAATCAGCAAAATGGCTTTGCAGAATCTCACAATATTCTACCTGCTCTTTACATGCTTTTGCTGTGGAGCAGCGGTTAATCTGGATTCATTGACCTCGATGGTCTATTTAGATGAGTGGTGCGGCAACACCGATAGATTGCCTAGCTCGGCGTTTGTTGCGCGTACTTCCAGAAGAATGTGTTCTTTGCAGGACTTTGCACGCAATCTTGCGACTTCTTTTTGCTTAATTCTTACAAATCCACCAGACCTGAGTTGGGCAGTGTGCAGTCATGGGGGTAGGGATGGATGCCAGCAGTGGTTGTAGCACGACTTCGACAGATTAGGACGAAACACAGCATGGACGGCAAAGTAGAATATGACCGCAAGCCTGGCACCATGAGCAACAAGTCACACTTGAGCAAATGGATCCATGGTAACACTAAACTCAACTTAAAGAGGATTTGTTTTTTGGAATCAATGACTTTTGGAAACCGCTACGTAATTAGTGTCAGTAGAATAGAACGCGGACGTTTAAAAAGAACACAAGTTCAAGCCTGTGTGCTCTTTTTTACACTCGATTAACAACTCGATTACCTTGTTTGTATCTACTTTACTGAAGCGGGTTAATTTTGCATACATTGCTGACATTGAGTATTAAGGGAAGAGATTCTGACCGTCACCTTGCCGGTTAGATCGTCTTTTATATATATATATGTGTGTGTTCTTCGCGAATCAGCCCTTTGCCCGAGAAACCTGCACATGGTCTGAGCAGACAATCCTATACAAAATACATCAACATACGTCTTTCTGATTCTTCCTTATGTTTTGATTTTTGTGGACAAGGGATTCGAATGGATGCATTTTTCGTGGACTTTGTGCCAATACTTGAGCGTATTGTGTGTTACTGCCGACGGGTGGGGGAGCAGGAATGAAACAATAAAAGCAAAGGAATGCGGGTTCCAAACCCCTTTCTTCCTTGTTTCGTTTCATAGAATCACGACGTGATCACCATGTGACCGACCACATCCTGCCGACGATCTGAACCTGTGGACTGATGGGGAATACGAAGCCTTAGACGGAAGTCCACCTCGAAAGCACTGACACCAATGTCGATTCGATCGGTGTCACTTGTTGCAGCTATTGGCTTGCTTTAGCTTGTCAATGATGGACTTGATAGTTGCGCGCATCGAAGAAATCGATGACGCGTGCACCACTTTGATCATGCGTGGCTTGAACCGTCAAGTCACCAGAGAAATGGTGGCCCGAATGTTGCATTTCGGTTGCAATGGTGTTGTTTTTTCCTTTGGCACAGCTTTTTCAATCACAATGTTGAGCCATTTGAGAGTGGCGAGGAGCAAAACCAAACCAAGTAGAAAGTGTGAGAAGTTCCAGCAACTTCGAAGTAGTAATAAGTCATGTTCCTAGTAGTAACAAGTGCATCGCTAGTAGTAACAAGTCATGAGTTTCCTTTCGCGTTTCCTTTCGTGCATACTGAGGGACGAGACCGCACCACGACGGGGGATGCACCTTCTTCTGCAGACAGGGTGCATGACAGACACGTTTCTGCAGATTTTCCAACTGAGAAGGAGCCCCATTCGTAGCGTCCTTGTTCCTAGTAGTAAGGCCAGGAGCCCCTAGTAGCTTCTTGTTACTACTAGTAAGGCACTTGTTACTACTAGCGTGGCACTTGTTCCTAGTAGCGTCCGATCGCTCCTCTCAGGTATAACTACATTTATGTCCCATGGACGACCGATGGCGCGTCCAACATCGGTCTTGCGCCACTCGGTCGAAAATGCTCCGAGCTTTTCCGGCGCTCTACCGACGCTCTTGCTGAACACTGCAACAGCTGAGGTTTGCAAACTTTGAAACCCCGGCTGCTTGCCAGGCAAGTTTGGTGCAAGTTTGCAGATTTGCTGATATATGTAAACCTTTTTCTGCCTTGAAGCCTTAGCCTTGCCGACAGGAATACCTTGTCGCAGTTTCTATGCCTCAGAACCGCCTCAAAATAGCAGAGCATCACGTCAGATCGATTGGTCCGGCAGCAATTCAGGGTAGAGGCGCCAAGATGTGCAAATTGCAAGATGTGGACATACAAGATGTGAAGCTAAACAATCTTCTTTTGAGTTACTACTAGCGATGGCCTCCAACCTACTAGTGATGGCCTCCAGCCTGCATACAAGATGTTTCTTTGTTTCAAGTGCATATTTAATTCCGCGGATTGGGGTGCCAACCTTTTGTGGTTTGGTTCATCAGTGCAAGGAGCAAACTTGAGCGCTATGCTTGGAAGAAGGGGACAAGAGGTGCAGTGCAGTCAAAGCAGTTTGGTTTGCAGCTCTGTGTGGAAATGCCAAAGTGGCAGAAGCAAAGTTGTTCAGTTCTCAATCATTAAATGCAGCTTAGGACGGTTTAGGATGCCCGGAGTTTGTCGTTTTTTTGTGCACTCGATAAAACCGCCTTTGGAGATATCGAAGGGAAATAGAGGTGATGTTTTCAAGGGTTCAATATCATCCAGGTCACAGGCTCTTGTAGCTACTAGGTGGAAGGCCATCGCTACTAGGTGGAGGCCATTGCTAGGTAGCTGACTGGAATGATTGGCTTGTGAAAAGCTTGTTCCTTCACTTCACTAGACTTGCTACTAGTAGTAATGCCCTTGTTATTAGTAGCTTCTTGTTACTACTAGTAAGGCACTTGTTACTAGTAGCGATGCACTTGTTACTACTAGCTTCTTGTTACTACTAGTAAGCACTTGTTACTACTAGCTTCTTGTTACTACTAGTAAGGCACTTGTTACTACTGGCGATGCACTTGTTCCTAGTAGCTTCTTGTTACTACTAGTAATGCCCTTGTTACTAGTAGTAATGCCAGGAGCTACTAGTAGCTTCTTGTTACTAGTGGCGATGGCCTTCAACCTAATAGCGATGGCCTCCACCGAGCATAGCGTCCTTGCTACTAGTAGGATTTGCTTGGGAATCACGGGGTAAAGGCAAGAAGCTACTAGGAGCAAAGGGCATCGCTTCTAGGAGCAAGGGCCTTACTACTAGGAACAAGAAGCTAGTAGAAACATGTAGAAACAATAAATAGAATTTGCTTCAAATAGAATGGCTTCTTGTTACTAGTAGCTACTTGCTCCTAGTAGTACGGCCAGGAGCCCCTAGTAGCATCCTTGCTCCTAGTAGCGATGCCAGGAGCCCCTAGTAGCGTCCTTGTAAAGGCAAGAAGCGTTCTTAGCTTCGGCCGGGCTGGCAGGCCCTACGTGGCTTCGACGCTCCCTTGGTTTTTCACCATGGCCATGCGGCCTCGCTGCCGGACGTGGCTGATCGGGAAGTCCCAGGTGAGACGGAGAGCGGTTTCACTAGGAGCAAAGAAGCTGCTAGGGGCTCCTGGCCGTACTACTAAGAGCAAGGACGCAAAAGGAAAAAAAAAAAAAGACTTTACTCCAACCTAATAGCGGCCTTCAACCTAATAGGGATGGCCTCCGAGTCCACGTCTCACCGTTCAGGTGGACTAGCGCAAGCTTTGGCGCGGGCAAAGGCGGTCGCCACGAACGCCTTGGCATCTCCGTACAGATCTCGAAGACATATCGCCGCCATTGGAGCTTTGGGTGAAAGTCCACCCACCCACTTGCTCCTTGGAGAAGAATCGGTCGAGAAGTATGAAGCCATACGCTTTTGGACGTCGAGTCGAGTTGTGAGGCTTTTTGGAATGTCTTGGGGTTGAACAAGAACTCATTCTTTTGTAAGAGCCCGACTACATACAGCCTTTGAGCTTTGGCCTTGACCCCCGACACCATAAATAAGGGGAACGGAATAAATGACCAAAGAACGAAAGGAAGGAAAAAAGACAGGACAGGTCCAAAGATCTAAATGTGTAACGGAAGGACATGAAACCAATCATAACACATATAAGCTAGTAGAAACAAGTGCATCGCTTCTAGTAACAAGTGCCTTACTAGTAGTAACAAGAAGCTATTAGGCCGTACAAATGGATCGAACGCATATCCTTCACCTAGGCAAGCTGGAGAAGCTTCCGAACCAAGGCCGCTGCAGGAGCGCCTCCCTCCAGCCTTCGGAAGTTTCTTTCCTTTTCCTTTTTAAAAGGTTGCCGGTTCATCCGGCTTAAGACGTGCAAAATCGAAGGAGCTGGTCCTTTCCTTTCTTCCTAGTAGCTAGAAGCTACAAGGTTGGAGGCCATCGCTAGTAGGAAGCTACTAGGGGCTCCTGGCCTTACTAGGAGCAAAGGGCATCGCTACTAGGAGCAAGGATGCTACTAATAGCTTCTGGCCTTACTAGCTAACCTGCTTTCGCCATATTTGGTTGTCAGGCAGTGGCAAGCTCTGAGCGTCGGCCTCGGAGCCGAAGGGGCACCGAAAACATGTCCTGATCCAATGGAGCTGCGCTGGCAGCTTTTTGGGCTTCTTGTTACTAGTAGCTACTTGGGCTTTTTGTTCCTAGTAGCTTCTTGTTACTACTAGTAAGGCACTTGTTACTAGTAGCGATGCACTTGTTACTACTAGCTTCTTGTTACTTGCAGCTACTTGCTCCTAGTAGTACGGCCAGGAGCCCCGTTCGTAGCGTCCTTGCTCCTAGTAGCGATGCCAGGAGCCCCGTTCGTAGCTTCTTTTTGGACAACAAGTAGAGGAGCATCAGTTTTCTTCAAAAAGGATTGCAAGATGGCCTTCCAGGACGAGGTTGACAGACATATATAGACATAGTTGCCTAGGTTGGAGGCCATCGCTCTTAGGTTGGAGGCCATCACTAGTAGGTTGGAGGCCATGCTCTTGTGAAGAGAATGAAGACTTGTTCAATGAGCCAGCCAGGCTCAGCACCCAGGTCTGACCGCCGAGGCAGACTCAACTGTACCCCAAAGATGCGTAAATCTTTAGAGCCGTCAGGCAAGAGTCGTTAGGTATTAAATCTCCAGAGGTCCAACTCGATGGCCAACCTAATAGCAATGGCCTCCAACCTAGAAGCGATGGCCTCCAACCTAAGCCATGAGAATATTCAAGACTATTCAAGTTTCTAGCCTGAGATGTAGCCTCCAAAGATGTAGGCGCCACGCCGCCATGCACCGTTTTGCACGAAGTCGAAGCGAGCTGATCTGTCTGACAGACTTTCATCAAGTTGTACTTGACATCATATTGTGCTTTGGCCTCAGTTTCGCAAGCTTTTTGAGGCCTGGCAAACGAGAAAATGTACGAGACCAACAACAGCCGATGCCCAAAGTTCGGGTGCTCCGGCGCTTTTGGAACACAAGGATGCTTCTAGATTGGAGGCCTTCTTGTTACTACTAGCGTGGCACCTGTTACTACTAGCGTGGCACCTGTTACTACTAGCTTCTTGTTACTACTAGTAAGGCACCTGTTACTACTAGGTTCAAAACCATTCCCATTATATAGATTCCTTTTGCCATTACGGACGAATGCTTCATGCTGTTTTATTTCTTTTCCGTGGCGTCATGAGCACCACCCATAAAGTTCAGTGTCATGGCCGTCATGGGTCATTTAAAGGTCATTGTCATTTTGATTTTTGTTGTTCCAAGTTCATTTCGATGCTGGAACTGAATAAAGACCTCGTTGAGCTCGAAGCTGCTTCGTTCCGGCTTTCTGCCAGATACAGGTCCCACCTCAACCGGGCGCCGCAGTTCCTTGTCGTTTGGAGTTCGATTTCTTGATGTTCGTTTTCCGAAGCTGTTCGCAAACGGATTGGACTTGGGACTAAGGCAGTTACAAAGATGCTTTTTGACTTGTGACTTCGGGGTTGAAGGACTCAGTGGCGTGGAGTGCCAAGAGGGTGCTTGGAAGATGCGTTCGCGTTCCCAAGCTTTTGTTCTTCAGCCATCACCAAGTGTCTCAAGTGCTGACACGTGATGTGTATGGATGGACCGCCGATATTTGTGTGTTGCAGCCATTGCTAGTAGGTTGGAGGCCATCGCTACTAATTACGTTGGAAAGTGGTAGTTTGTGAAGAGAAAGGAACGGTCCAGTTCGTACATGCTGAGCGTCCATTTTCAAACGTGTCCATTTTTGTAGGGGGTTTGGCGAGGTTGGGTGATGTATTCTTTGAGAAGTATGTATTGCCACTGTGCCGAAGGTTGTCCTGTGAATTCTAAATGTACCAACCACCACCCGACAGCTTGTCTGCAAAGGGCAGGCCATTATCCGGTGTCCTTGCGTGTGCAGATACAATGTGTATTCAGTCATTTTTGTGTTGTGGGAACCCATTGGAATGGCATCGTATGTGTGTGGAATACACCTCCTTGAAATCTGCCTAGCTGTGGTATTTGCACTGGAATGCGATCAACGGTCGGCAATGCAAGCCTTTGCAACCAATCCGTCTGACCAGAAAGTCCTGCAGACTTTCAGAAAACACACCTTTTACGCACTGACCCGATTTACACGTTCTATATATTGTTACTACTAGCGTGGCACTTGTTACTACTAGCGTGGCACTTGTTACTACTAGCGTGGCACTTGTTACTACTAGCGTGGCACTTGTTACTACTAGCGTGGCACTTGTTACTACTAGCGTGGCACCTGTTACTACTAGCGTGGCACTTGTTACTACTAGCGTGGCACTTGTTACACGTTCTACATATTGGTATGTAATATAATGTAACGTATGTGTATGGATGGATGCACGGATCTTTTTCCGGAGTTTCTTTCTTGACTGCTTACTCGAGGGGGGGCTTTGCCCTGGTCTCTAATAATTGAATGGATAGTGATAGATCTGGATAGAAGTGCTCTTAAGTTGTTTTTATTTGAACCTGTTCTGCAGGACTTTGGTCAGACACAAGGAACCCCTGGCTTTCAGAAAGGCATAGGGGATTGAATTCGTGTTTTGCACACACGTGTCGTAGAAGGTGACCGGCAAATTCGTTGCGAAGATTTGCGTAGGACTCCCTGCAGGGCTCGAGACACCTTTCTGCGACAGACGATTTGTTAGAGTTCACTGTGTGTTCATCAATCTGCAGGAGACTCAAGTGATATGCACTACCTCACCCCCGTAAACAAGAAGGGCTAGGGAAAATGACCACTGGTCGGTGAGAAAGTCGCAGTTGTTGTGCAACATCACGTTGTTGTGCAGTGAAGGGGACAAGGGCCCCAAGATTGCAATGAGTCTCCTCCAGCTTGATGATGGGGCAGAAAAACAGGCCTCAATTTGTTTGTAAAACTTCGGGCAGTATCTCGCGCACGTACCACCGCAAGATGTGCCAGCAAGCTTTGCAGCCTGCTTGTACACCGTTGTTCAGAAAATATCTTTGGTAGTCAAGCAGCATCACAGTGTTGGTGTGCTGGCCTCAAGAGTGAGGGTGATGACAGCAAGCTGCAACTCAGCTATTCTGACATCTACCGACATCCAAACTCCAGCTTGTTTGTGAGTTGGACAAAATGATGGCGTCCTAGTGCTGGGGATGAGTAGCGCCAAAACTGTGATTTACCTTTTTATGAGCAGAGGAAAAAAGAAGGTATGGCTGGTTAACCCCCCTATAAAGGAGCAGTTGTTTAAGGACCCCTGACTGCCCATTACCTTCTTTTCTTTTTGTTCCCAGTCAGTCTATTCTTTTTTGAACACCTTGTGCTGTGTCGAAACTTTGGCTGACCAGCCGAAACTAGAATAAAGATGCCAAATGACTGCAAGTGCTGCACGGGAATATTCTTTTGCCAGAGGAACACTGTGTTTGAACACTACCCACCCACCGACAAACAGAGCCCCTTCCGTTGTGAGCACACCAGTGTTCGCGTGGTCAGATGAGAGACTTCAGTCTTGCACACTCCAGATGAGAGAGCGAGAACGTGGTACGCTTGAGAATGGATGGAACAGGCAGGGAGTATACTAGCGATGGCCTTCAACCTAGCGATGGCTTCCAACCTGAGAGCGATGGCCTCCTGAGAGCGATGGCAAGTTTGTGGTATTTTCCTGTGTATCAAACGAGCTACTAGGAACAAGTGCCACGCTAGTAGTAACAAGTGCCACGCTAGTAGTAACAAGAAGCTAGTAGTAACAGGTGCCTTACTAGTAGTAACAAGAAGCTATTAGTTAATCTTGCGATAGGCACTGCTCCAGGGGACTGCGGCGGTTGCAGAGGCAGCGAAGCAAGGCAGACTCGAAGAGGCGCTGATCACCAAACACGCGTAGGTGAACTGAATAGGAACCGAATAGGTTTGATTACTTTCAGTTCTCAACTTGTTCCTTTTCCACATGGAGCATGCCCATCATGCAGGTTGTCCACAGAAGTGGAACATTCATCATTCAACTTATTGCAGATTGCATCCTGTGGTTCTCTAGATTTCTCTGGAGAAGTTGGGTCTTAGTGCCAACTCTTGAGGTGGGTTGTCTTGCTACTCAGAACTCGTGCAGAAAGGAGGAAAGCTGAAAAGGAAGGGTATGAATCGAGCTGACCGACCCAATAGCAAACCATCACCCAAAAGGTAATGTATTTACCTGCACGATCTTCCACTAACAAGCTGATTTGAAGACAGAAAGACAGAGACACCACAAAGCAAGACAGGGACACAACAATGACACGACCGACCAACAGTCCATTTCCATTTTGGATGCGAGCATTGCGTAGCCAGTATTGCGTAGCCACACGTATGCGTCTGTGACAGACTCTTAGAAGGACGGAAGGTCTCTTCCTCTCATGGAGGACATCGCTATTAGGTTGGAGGCCATTGCTATTGCTACTAGTAGCGTGGCACTTGTTTCTAATAGCAAACATTGTTACTACTAGCGTGGCACCTGTTACTACTAGCGTGGCACCTGTCTTATTTTTCTTGTTCCTTCCACGGGGCCACTCACTCTAGGCGCTGCGGCGCTTGGCTTTGTTACGGGACCGCGGTCTGCGGCTGGATGCAGCAGTGCACCATGCAGCTCTGGGTGGAGCCAAACGTCGATGGCGAGAGGCATTGCAGATGGCCATCCAGATGCAGCAGGAGATTGATTGAATGTTTTCCGATAGCATTTGTACATCTTTGGGTCTAGGTCTTGAATGTCAAGGAACTCTTTATTTAACATGCTTGAAATCTTAAGAACACATTCAATCGGCAGTCCAAACATAAGAAAACTACTTAGAATGGGCAGAATGCTTTACTTTGATGTTGAATTTTGAGCAAGCATGCTTTACTTTTGTCCCGTTAGCAAGAAGCGAACGTATGGTTTCGCAGGAGATTTTGCTGTAGCTGGCTATGGTTTGTTGGCTATTGCTTGTAGTACCCCTGGTGAAGAAGTAGGAGAACACAAGATGAGTCGAGAAGAAATAGACTGAATTGTGAAAGGTGAGCAAGTGGAACCGTGAGCGTACGTCAATTAACAGTCAAGAAAACAGTCCTTTGGATCGATGTCGTGACCAGAGGGCAGACATGCTGTGACATTGCCACTGCATTTCTTTTTTTCCCTTGTTCTTCCTGCGTCATTTCTTCCAGGATGGCATTTCCTTCACTTCGGTGACTTTCACGTGCGCACAAATTGCCGGCACAAGAAGAACCAAGTATGTGAAATTCAACATATCGTTGCAAAGAATTGTGTTGTGCATTTGTCTTACATCTTTCATCATCTTTCCAAAGTGCCACACCAGGGACACGGGACTTGCTTGATTCTGCAGAAGGAAGATGTAGGCTTACAGCCATAGGAGTCGCAGACACTTTCTCTGAGCTATTCTGAAGCTTGTTCCCTTGAAAAGGGATGTTTGATGGTTTTCGTAGCAAGGAATTGTTGATGCGTCGCGTAGCAACACGGACACATGGACTGGATACGTTTCCTAATAGCGATGGCCATGCGATGGTCTCCAACCTACTAGCGATGGCCTCCACCCTAGTAGTGCCCTTGCTACTAGTAGCGATGCCCTTTGTTACTAGTAGCGATATCCATCCTGGCGTTTTTTCTCTGTGAGTCGTTTGGTCGTTCGGTCAGTTTGCTGCTCACCGCGTGCCGCCCTCATCGCTGGCGCCGTGCTGCGCTGCTGCTGGCCGCAGCGGGTGGACGGGCCTCACGAGCCACCTGGAACGTGGCTTTAGGCCAGGTCCAAACGGTCGACCAGACATGGCCTCACTCACGGCTGGGTTTCGTAAACAAGTGGTGGGACGCACTGTTCAGCTCATATTGGCATCAAAGAAATGGTCTACTGAGTAGACAGAACTTATATCGGCATAAATACGGATAATAGTTTAAAATAAATTCAAGACCTTGAAGGCTCTGGCACGGGGAGTTTCGCTGCAGTGTGCAAAACTCCCTGGTCGTCTGGGTAGTCCGTTCAGCTTTGAGGCCTTTCAGCATCGCCCGATGGTGCTCTCGAACTCTTGCATCAGATGCGAGGGGCATTGCTCAGGCTTTTGCGGCAGAAAGGGAGAGCAAGTTGCACAGCGCCAGCTGCCCTGAAGTGGCTTTACTGTGCTCTAGAACTGCAACACGCACACACATCCAGCTTCTGCTCCATCTTCTTCCCTTCAAGATGAACAAAGAAAGGTAAGGGTCCTTCAAAGCGGGATTCTAAACCCTTATATTCGGTTTTTTGAACTATTTTGCAATCATTTATATTCAACAGCGAGCCCAAAAGAGCGTTTCAACATGTTTAAACAGATGACCTACTAGGCGACCCCATCAATTGACGTAATGACTCTTGCTAGTCTCTTCCTAGGCCGGAAGGACAAGCGCGCGTTGGGGTAGGAAGGGGAGGAGAGGTAAGCCCTTTTTTTGGTTTGGCAATCTTCACACAGAAGTTGAAACGCGGGAGGCCAGACGATGTAAGCTATGGGGCGATGGTGAGCAGCTGCAGTGCTTTGGATTGCCGGTTTGGATCAGAGGGATTAGACGTGGAAAAGACTTATAATTAGACGTGAACTGGGATTTTCAGTCATATATATATATATATAGATGTTCTTTAGAATTTGTGTTGGAGTGCAAAGTGCCTTGGCAAGCCGCTGGTGAAGTGACGTGTTTTTGCCACACCATCTACTCTACATTGCATTCTCACAGCCGACTTGATTTTTTTGAAACCCGTGGATGTCAGATGGCTTTTGGAACATGCGCACCGCACAGCAACATGTCTTGTGTGGTCGCATTTCTCACGATCCCTGTGTTCCCACCGGGTCATCCCATCGAAATTCGCGAACCCCTGAACATCACATGTTTCAGCAGTCCAGGTGCACATGGTGCGTTGGTAAGCAATCCATTTGCACGTTGTTCTCGACTGGAGCGGAACTCGAGGTCAGAGTTTTCATTGGATGGAAGCTTTCCAGATGCTTGTGATGGCTCAGACCAATGGCTGCAGGCTGCACCGCCACACGGAACAAGTGATCATTGAGTTCGTTTCGGTGAAAAGGTTGCAAACATGTTTTGTATTTGTGTTCCCGCCCAAGCTCTGTTTCATTCCCCGCATGTCGCTGCCTGGTTCGAGGCTCTCAGAGAGCGCTTTTTGCGCAGCGCTTGCTTGTTGCAGCCGCAGCAATCGCTGGGTTGAGGCCGAGTCCTTCAATGTTGTGATCTTGCCTCTAGGGAATGGACTTGAAAAAAGAAAAATGTCAATGAGTCTTATGAGTCTCATGGGTCCTCAGAAAGGTCTGAAAGTGGTGTTCGAGTCAAGTCGCGAAGAGAAACCTTGAGCGAATGGCTGGCAGGCGGTTTTTGATTCAAAATGGTTTTTGATTCAGCTCTAGCGAGGTGTCTGATTCATGTGAGGCCTTGGAGACCTTGGGGAAATCAACGTCTGAAGCAGGGCTTCTTGGCGTCGCTTTTCCAGACCTGAAGGCACCTGTTACTAGTAAGGCACCTGTTACTACTAGCGTGGCACTTGTTTCTACTAGCTTTTTGTTACTACTAGTAAGGCACCTGTTACTACTAGCGTGGC
>CAXAMN010004125.1:170446-182610 GCA_963970005.1 Durusdinium trenchii
CTCCAACCTACTAGCGATGGCCTCCAACCTACTAGCGATGGCCTCCAGCCTACTAGCGATGGCCTCCATCCTAAGAGAAGATATGTTGAATGAACATTTGATATTTTGAATACCAACAGCTTTCAAGCGGTTTGATTTGGCATTTGTGTTTCTGAACTCAAATACCTCTATCTCTTGCTACTACTTTCAACGACACTTCCAAAAAGCTTTTAGAACGACTTAGTAGTCTTGGGTTTGGAATTCCTTTCATGTTAGTTCGGTATTTTGATTTGATAAGAAGATCGCTTTCTCGGAAAAGTCTAGGTCTTTGCCTCTTGCCCTTAATCATACATGCCTCTTGCAGCATTGCTCATTTAAGATCTTGCAGCCATCGAATCTCCAGGTGTGGCCGCGATCCTGGAACCTGCTTGACGATGCTTGGAACAAAGGCAGCCATCACTGCTATCACCCGGCTATCCCGTCCTATCAGCGAGAATGCCAGAGCTGCTTTGTTTCCTCGCCAGATTACCAAGATTTGAAGCCATTCGGTGGGAAGAGCAGGTTTTGAACAATTACTTCGCAGTGTTGGAAGGATCACTACACTTTTGCATCTTAAGAATTAAGATGCCGATAAAAGGGAAAGAAATAAGAACACCACAAAGCATATTGGTCCCACTAATTAGATCAAAGAAAAAGACATGAAGAACCAAGACAATAGACAAGAACTATGCAATAGATGAGAACATATTGAAACAATAGACAATGACAAACATATCTGGTTTTCTTCTCCGCGAGGCATTGAAGTGGACACCATTTGTGGCAACGCCGCCTTGTCGCCACAAAGAACTTGGCCAAAGGCGGCACAGGTGCTTCGGCAGCTCCAGGCGCGACTTTGTGCTTCTCACTGGCCTTGCATTTGGTTGTATCTGGTTCTAAGGCATTCTTTCAAAAACTGCCGGTGAAACCATGTGTCATCTACCCATCCAGGTACAAGGCTTGCGGCCAAATAGCAGCACCACTGCAACATTCCTGAGCCAATTGGGCGAGCATTCACTTTGGGACACTTTGGCGATCATTGTTAGGAACAAGTGCATCGCTACTAGGAGCAAGTGCCGTACTAGTAGTAACAATGTTCGCTATTAGAAGCAAGTTTTTAATTAGAATAGCTTCTTTCTTTATTTTCTTTCTTTGCTTCCGGACCTTTTGTGCGTCCCGTCTGAAAGAAGTCTTCAATCTCCGCACTTCTCAGGAGAAGGCAATGTCTTGGCTGAGAGACAAAGATGGGGAAAGCGCAGTAAATGCAGGCTGATCAGACTCGAAGGAGCTACATTCAGCTTTCAGTTTTCGATGTTTGAAGCTTTTGGGGGTATTCCTTCGAAACGAGACAAAACCTGCGAACACTAAAGTAATTAGTCACAGTAGTCACGGGGTGCACGGCATAACCAATGTGGATAATGCAGGCCGACCCATTCTGGGCTATGCCCTTAGGCTAGATACATATTGCTTTTTGATCATTCCCTGCTGACGGGTCAGACAGGTATGGCGGCATGTGACCGCGGTGGTGCTTGGCAGCATGCGCACTTGCTGCTGCACTGGCCTGGACTGAAGGTTCCAAATATGGTCGTTGGGTTTGACATTTGGTCTTATAATGTCTAACCATTTTGCTAGTGTTGATGAAGTCAAGTAGTTCAGTCCAGGGCTTGAACAGCGTTTTGAAAAGAACACATTTCCTTTGCCAGCCCAAAGCCAAGCACTCCCACCAACCACTCCTACTTTCATGAGCGCTTCTTTACAGGGGGTCTGACACGGCTTACAAAATCGCTACCTGAAAAAGAACTTTCCAAGAAGATGGGATTCTTGTTTCTTCACCAGACTGCTGTGAGGGTCTCAGGTCGTACCGAAATGAATATACCCTGATAGAAAAAGACTTTAAGGAACCTAATAGCGATACTAGCCATGGCCTCCAACTGGATAAAGAAGTTCCATCCACACTTGAAGTGATTTAGACAAGCTTGCCGACGGTGTCAGCACCGGCTGTCAGCAGTGTCACTGTGTACTTGGACAAAGCCCTCTATTTTGCTGACTATCTGGAGCATTTTTTTAATATTTGGATCACTGAACGACAGTGCAGTGCATGCAACAGTGAGGGCTGTTGACACTCGTTTTGCTTGTTTTCTGGTTAGAGATATGCTATTATATGATCTTATATGCTTGCTCTTGGGTTGGAGTCATCGCTAGTAGGTTGATTCTTGCACATTTTTTTTCGATCAGGAAAACCGTTTGTTTCGCTTTGGACATCGTCCGCCCGGAGACCACACAGGTCGATGTGGTGGGATGGAGCAGCTGCCAAAGCGCACAAGGGAAGCTTTGCAAAACACCAGCTGTAACTAACTCCATGGAATTTAATCGTTTCATCTGTTTCTTCCTTTTACTTCTCTTGTTCTTCCTTTTTCCTTTTAATTCTTCAGACTTTTCGCGTTTCCTTGCCCTTTCCATTTTTCTCTTCAATCTATTGGACCAACAGTAGAAGGCTTTACAGATCTTGCAGATCACTACAATACCCGTCCCTTGTCAGTCCTTACATGAACGCTTCCTTTTGCCGAGTTCGGGCTCGGACCAAGGATGTTCTTCCTTGAAACTGTTCTAAAAAAAGCTTTTTAGAAAAGCATTCTTGATCCTAGTAGCGATGCCCTTTGCTCCTAGTAGCTTCTTGCTCCTAGTAGTAAGGCCACGAGCCCCTAGTAGCGTCTTGGCTCCTAGATTGGCGTTTCAGGAAGTCTGGAAATTGGCCCGGAGCACTTTTCCTTCTCGCTGCAGGCTTGAGCATCTTCCAAAGATTCTTGTTGGAAGAGTTTGTCCAAAGATTCCTAAGAAGAACGGAACCAAAAAGGCCCATCATCTCATCACCACGAGCAACAAAAAGGCTACTTAGTTCATTGACTAGTCTTCAGAATACGCTTGTTTGTCTCCTTTTTGCATCCTTCCTTTAGAAGGCTTTGTAGAAACAACTATTTTTTAAGTTTCCGAGACTTCAGATTCGCAACTGCAGCAGGCAGTGGCATGATGCTTTCTGCCAATGCTGTTGGCCTGGCAGCCGCGCTGGGCTCGTGCCAGAACCAATGGCGCCAAACTTTGACACTGAAACGCTGGGCGCGCTGGGCCAGCGCGGAGAGCGCAGAGCGTGGCCTGGAGGTCAGACTGGTCAGTGACTTGCTGTTCTGTTTTGGGATTAAGCATTGAATGTATATGGTCAGTGATTATATTCCTTTTCTGTCGTTTTTCTCTTTAATTAGACTTTAGACCTTTCTGCTCTCAATGGTAAGGTTCTGCTGTAGCTGAAGAGGCATTTGGAACATCCCTAGCACCGTGAGGGTTTGAAGCTTGAAGAACTGAGTTAGCGGTTTTCCACCTGACACTAGCGTCAGTCAAGACTTATGTCCCGGGGTGAGGTTCAAGATTCAACGAGCCGACCTACCGATTGTAGGAAAAGGCGGACTTGCTGAACCCAAGCTCTGAGTTGGCGGTAGGAGTCGTAGGAATAGTAGGAGTAGTAGCAGTAGCGTGAGCGGGAGCAGCAGCAGTAATAGCAGTAGCGTTGCAGTGACTTAAGCATCTAGATGCACTGCCACGGACAAAACTAAATCACCAACGGGCAAAACAAGGACGACGTACAGGCCCATGTTTAAGCTTGACTGCCAACCACATCCTAGTAGCGATGCCCTTTGTTCCTAGTAGCTTCTTGCTTGAAACTGCAAAAATGGCCATCAGATCCAGTGGCAGGTTGGCTTCCTTGCCCGATTGGCGCTACTCAGCGCCATGGAGAGCGCTTCCCGTTGGGCACGCTCACTGCAACTGTGGCCAAAAACGGCCGCTCTAGCTGAAGAACAGGTGGGAGAAGGCGCAAAGCAAGTCTGGAATTTGAAGATTTGACAAGTCTTATTGCAGCATGTTTTTCAGATGAACTCACAGCTTTCTTCCTTGTCCTTGGCAACACAGCAAAGCCTTCAGACGATATCCTTGGCGCTGCAAACTCTTTGATGACCAGCTGCAGCAGAAGCGCTTGTTGGAAGTGGGCACTACAGCTGCTGAGTGAGGCATAACATTTTCTGAGTGAAAATCAGAACGCAAGATTGAGCAGAGCCGGCAGAGCTGCTTTCGAAGGTGCAAAGCCGCCGCCTACCAGTCTCGACCATCATGAGGACTGCACCAGTCTAGACCAGAAGCTCGACCATCATCATCATGCTAGTAGGTTGGACGCCATTGCTGTTAAGCTCCTTTTGCTATTAGGTTTCAGGCCATCATCGTGTGGATCGAAGCTTTGTTCCAATGTGCAGGCCCCTCGTGGATGCTTGCGAAGCAGCATCGCAACCAATGCCTGCCGTTGTCATGGCACAGGACACGTCCTTTTTGATTCCTGTTCAAGCCGCCATCGATTTGCTGGCAGGAACTCAACATCCTAAAAAGGAACTAAAGATGAATATGAATATTAATCTATATGACAAGTATAGACTTTGAGCAGCGTTGAATCTTTTGATATTTATTGAATGCATCGCCGTGAAAGTATTGATATGATTTAGTATCCTAGATGGGGGATATTATAAGAACGTTTTTGTGATAATTCATCGATCAAATACATCTACAGAGGGAAGTGAACCTTTACTTTTCATGAGTGAAATCTTTAATTACAAATAGATTTCACGGTCATAGGCTAGTCGTTAATAGATTATATGGCAGCATAATATTATTTAAATTGCTGCCATTTATTTATATCTTATTTTAATTATCTAACGGCTAGCCTATAAATATAAGAGAATAAGAAATATAAATATTAATGATGAATAGACAATATATAGGCTAGCCTTTGACCTGGAATTCTATTTTAAATTAAAGAACTCCATGTGATCACTAGTAGATAAATGAAGGGGAAAAATCCTATATTTAAATAATC
This sequence comes from Durusdinium trenchii, assembly GCA_963970005.1. NCBI lineage: Eukaryota > Dinophyceae > Suessiales > Symbiodiniaceae > Durusdinium > Durusdinium trenchii. The sequence continues at coordinate 175,374 of CAXAMN010004125.1, forward strand.
TCTTTTTTGTTGATAGGATTTTTCCTTGTCAACGGTGGCCATGAATTTTAATTATAAATGACTGTAAAATTCATGGTATCTATCTCAAGCTAAACTAGGCTTTCAGCAAGGGTTGTGCGGCGACTGTGGGGTTCACACAAGACACATGGGCCTGCACCTGCCCGCGATAACGTGTGCAAGTGTATCCACCACCATCTAAATGCACAAGCGCAGGCTCACACGCACATTTTTGAGTAAAACAGTAAAACGTGATGTGTCGTGTATTGTTATTGAGCATTGAGCGAGAGTTTTCTATATGGTCCGTCGTTTCGTAAGTAAAAACGAGCATGGTTTATGTTTCATTGCAGTGTTCTGGCTTCAGCGTATGGATAGGAAGCTGGCGCACGATTACGCGTCTTGTGGGTGCCGTTGTTGCGGCATCTTGGGCAAGCTCTCGGGGTTCCTCTTGAGAGCCACCACCCGGGAGGAGGTCCGGGTGTTTGCGGCGCCGGTGCTCGAGGCAGCTTACACCCAGCTCCTGGAGAAGGCGGTGAGCCTAGGACCTCCTCCTGGCGGTGAGCGAGAGCCGGCGGCCTCAGGATCGGGAGCAACAGCTCCTGGTGCATCGGGAGATCCGTCTCCTGGAAAGTCGGAGGCAGCTGCTTCCGAGACCAAAGGGGCTGTGACAAGCCCTCCGCCTGGCAGAGAAGAGGGCGGTGCAGGCAGCAAGGGCCGGGGACTGCCACCCCTGGCCCGGCTGCGAAGGCGTGAACGACGAGACGAAGGTGATCAACTCGTTGAGACTGAGATCAAAGAGGAGCAGGTCACAGACACCAAGGAGCCGGTGGCCGACGTGGAGGAGAAAGGAGCAGAGCGTCAGACAGAGAAAGAGAGAAGCCGTAGACCCAGGTCGTCGAAGGAGGGCCGTGAAGAAGATCGAAAAAGAAAGAGGTCGAGGGAGAGAGATCGGGCTAGAAAGTCAAGAAGCAGGTCAAGAAGGCGAGAGCGGCGGCGGAGAGAGAGAACACCGCCTCGGAACCCGTCACCACCGGCAGAGGTTGAGCTGGGAGAAGAAGGCGGAGAGAGTGAGGCAGGAGACCCAGACCTGGAGAGGGAGATCGTCGAGGAGGAAGCAGAGGAGCCAGCAGCAGATCGTCCCAAGCCCAGAGAGCCGCCTGGGCCACCTCCTGGATTCGGGAGAGGCCGTTGGGGGCGATCGAACTGGGGCGGATCCGACAAGCCCAAGAAGAAGAAGTCTAAAGGCAAGAAGCACGTCTTCCGGAATCAAGACTATTGGAGGAGGAGAAGAGAGCAGCAGAGGGGTGCGAGGCTATGGCACCCAAGAGGAGGCCAGCGGCAGAGGCGGGGCGGCCGAGGGGCGTGAGGAGGCGTCCCGCTGCCCTGGTGGTGGAGAGCGAAGAGGTTTGGGTGGCCGCAGAAGAGGTCACCCTGGCTCAGATGGAGGCTTGGCCTTTGATTCGAGTCCAAGGAGAATACTGGGAGGAAGCAGTCGACTGCATCGTGGAGATGATCGAGCTCAAGGCCAGTCGGGGGGATCGAGAGCTCCTGGGAAAGGCCATGGGAACCTCAAGCGAGGGGCTTCTCCGGTACATCAGTGGAGTGCCGGCAAAAAAGGTTCGCCTTCATCTATGCGGGGTGAGGTGCGACAAGAAGACATGGGAAGATGGGCTGATCCACGTGACACGGGTCAAGAGGCATCGAGATGGAGAAGTTGCTTGGGAGAAGAACTTGGAGACCAGTCGCGGCGAGGCCGAGAGGGACGAACTCGAGAGGGTTCGTTTGGAGGCTGCATCACGAGGGAAAGGTCGAGGACATCCAGCCGTACCACGACCAGAGGCAGAGGTGACAAAGGCCCCTGGGACTTCGGGGGACTCGCAGGAGCACAAGAAGAAGAAAAAGAAAAAGAAAAAGGCCAAGCTCAAGATCGAGGGGGTGAAGGATTATTCGACCCTCTTCAAGAACACAGGCATGGACGAAGATCCCATCAAGCGAAAGCGTTTCAGGCACAGAGCACGGAAGTTGAGCAAAAAAGGAAGGAACAAAGACACCTCGACCAGCGGGAGTTCAGAGAGCTCGGACTCCTCGAGTCAAATGAGTGCGAGCGAGGGTCACTTTGGGGAGCTTTTCACTCCGCAGACCAGCGCCCAGAAAATGTGGGAACGCCTTCCGGGAGTCTTGACTGCCCAGTTGCTACAGGACGCGCATCGCAGCATGCTTCTGCAGATGGGCAGCATGTCATCGACAACAGGTCAACTACAGCCGCTGACATCGCAGTATGTGAGGCAACAAATGGGGTCAGCTATGTCACCAGTGATATATCGAGAAGCGATCCACTGGGCAGCCGCCTTGGACCTGATGGTCCAAGGAAAGGTTGCAGCCGCATGCGATGTGATGTCACAGAGACTGAAATCGCTGGAGGCTTTGGCAAAGGGCATGAAGGTCGACTTGATCAAACAGCTCGAGTTGATTCAGGTAGATCACCACGGCCTGGCCAGCTCGAGCGAACTACATCAGGCGGGCCGGACAGCCCACGAGGAGAACAAGATCTATGGCAAGGCGACCGGGAAGTACCCCGACTTCAGAGACCGCTACAAGGAGAAGGGGAAGTCCAAAGGAGACAAAGGAGACGGCAAAGACAGAGATCGAGACAGAGAGAAAGGCAAGAAGGAGAAGGGAGACGGCAAGAAGAAGCAATAGAAGAGTTTCACACGGGAGTCAGGCAGGCTCCTGGTACAGAGCAATCACTTCCTAGTGGCAAGGAGGTGGAGGCAGAGGAATTCAATGGATTTGGATCGGGAGCCCAAGAGCGAGAAGCAATGGCTCCTGGTTTGAGTATGCTTGACATCATCCAGCAGTCAGCCAGCGTTTTGAGACAAGACAGCACCATTACAATGCGCTCCAACATGGAGGCCCTTCCGGATCGGCAGAACCCTTTGTTCCCACTGCGACAGGTGAGAATGGAGGAGCTTGAGGAGGAAGGGACTCCGCGCCGGCTGACTGAGGAAGCAGCGAAGGGGGCTTTCCAGGCTCTTAATCATTTGGCTGGATTCGGGGCATCGAAGGCCTTGGCTACTTCCACGAGTTCTCCAAGTGTGCCGGCTCACGAAGATGAGCATGGACTTCGATCACGTGCGGAAAAAAGTGTGTCGCGTCTTGTGCAGCGGAATCACATGTGGGGTGTGTCTAATGAGGAGGTTAACTTTGACTCTTTTTTCAAGGGACGAGGGGTAAATTACCAGGGTGACGAGATCAAGACTGCTCAGAAACTTTCATGGGAAGCAGTCAAGCAATCTTTGCCCGAGGAAGTCGGTTCGTTGCCGCTTGCTGATTTTTGTCGGTTGGGGACACTTGCATATATACAAGATTTTGAGAAATATCTTGTTCCTGAAGAAGCTAGGATTTACACCACTCCACCTCGAGTCATGGTCCAGGAGGGACAGTGGGAGGCCCTGGCAACAGGACTCCTAGAGCGGGGGATAGCGGAAGCCATGCCCCTGGAAAAGGTATACCATCTGAAGGGACAGCCGGTCCTGAACGGACTATTTGCAGTGGGCAAGGGCGAATATGTGAACGGCACTGAAACCCAGAGGCTGATCATGAATTTGACACCGGTCAACGCTCTATGCCGATCATTGGCGGGAGACGTAGGGACTCTACCGGCACTCTCAGGCATGAATGGTTACATCTTGGACGATGGTGAGGTGGTCCTCCTTTCCAGCGAGGATATCAGGTGCTTCTTCTACTTGTTCGCTGTGCCTCAGTGTTGGAAGAGTTATTTGGGGTTCAACCGATTGCTGCCTGAGACCCTGGTTCCTGAAAGATGGCGGGGTCAGCCCTGTGTGTTAGTTTCAAAAGTGTTACCTATGGGATTTGTGAACTCGGTGTCAATCGCTCAACACATCCATAGGAACGTAGTGAGGCTCAGTGCACAACACTGTCAACCTGTCATTGGGGGAGAGTGTGAGCTTCGTAAGGACAAGGGACTTTCCAACTCCAGCCTTTTGTTTCGCACCTACCTAGACAACTTTGACTGTTTAGAGCGCGTGCAAGCTAGCCTAGCTGAATGTATCAAGGGCACAGTGGCCGGTCAGGTTGAGCAACTCAGGGAGGCGTACGAGGCTCTGGGGCTACCCCGCCACCCAAAAAAGGCTGTTCAACGTTCAAGCGTAGGTGAGATGCAAGGTGCGTTGTTTGACGGCGAACGTGGTTTCGCCATGGCAAAGCCGGCCAAGGTTGTGCAGTACTGCAGGTTGGGCTTTGAGTTGTTGCAGCGTGGCCAGTCGACTCTGAGGGAGTTGCAGGTAGTGTGCGGCGGTTTTGTTTACCTGTGCATGTTTCGGAGAGCGTTGCTGTGCTCGTTGAACGCAGTGTTTGAGCACATGCGGGCATTCGAGAGCGAGGCTCCGGTGGTTCGTCTGTCTCTCCCATACCAGGTGAAGGTCGAAATCGCTAGGTTTATCCTACTCGCCCCTCTTGCTCAGATGGAATTCAGGGCTAAGGTGGATGGTGAGGTGACGTGCTCTGATGCGTCGTCATATGGGGGTGGTCTTTGTGCTACTAAGGGTCTGAGTGAATTTGGTCATGCGGCGCTCAACTCCTGTTGTAGGGGTGACCTTCCAGAGGAACATGACCTTGTGCAGGTGCTCAGTATTGGGTTGTTTGATGGAATCGGTGCCCTGCGCGTTGCGTGCGACGTGTTGGGCCTGCCAATGGCCGGGCATGTGAGCATTGAGCAGAACCCTCATTGCCACCGGGTGGTTGAGAGTTTCTTCCCTGAGTGTGACTTTTTCGACGATGTCACCCAATTTGGAGAAGAGGAGATTCTGCATCTGTCACTTAAGTACAGCAGTGTGGGCCTGATCATTGTAGGTGCGGGGCCACCATGTCAAGGCGTCTCAGGTTTAAACGCCGACAGACAGGGCGCCTTGAGGGATGCTAGGAGCTCCTTATTCCAAGAGATCCCCCGGATAACGTCTTGCATCAAACGCATTTTTCACTGGGCGCAGGTTCATGAGCTTGTTGAAAATGTGGCATCCATGTCAGAAGCCGATCGGGTTATCATGAGCCGGAAGTTCGAGCGTGCACCCTTTCGTATCGACTTGAGGGACATCTCGTTGTGCTCAAGGCCGCGGTTGTATTGGGTCACCTGGGAGCTGCGCTCTGGGTCAGGTGCAAGCGTCACGGAACCTGTAGGGGACTCCTACTCTGGTTGTGGGAGCGTGCGACTCTGGGGTGAAGTGGAGGCGAAGGCTTTCTTGCAGCCAGGCTGGAGTCTCATGGAAGGTGGATACTTGCCCACCTTTACCACATCCCGTCCTCGTGATGGACCGGGCAGGAGGCCTGCAGGTATCGAGGGTTGTCAGGAACATGAAAAGGCTCGATGGGCTCAGGATGCTTTTCGTTTTCCGCCGTACCAATATAAAGATGCCAATGGCCTCTGGAGCAAGCGAGGTGAGTGGAGGCGCCCTGACTCCACGGAACGTGAGGCCTGTTTGGGGTTCCCGGTGGGGTATACGAGGAATTGCGTGCCTAAGGGTCAGCAACAAGGCGAAGCATATGAGGACATCAGGCTCACACTGCTAGGTAACTCATGGCATGTAGCAATAGTTGCGTGGCTCATACAGCAGTTGACCCTGCCGTTGGGTTTGTGCAAAACAGGTGACCTCCAACAGTTGCTTCGGAACTTGACCCCAGGACAGGCCTCAGACTTCTCAACCATGTTGACTCGGCCACCCCTGCACGGGCGCCACGCATTGGTCAAGGAAGCGGACACCGAATTGTTGGTCAAAAAGCTCATTGGCTTATCTTCCATGAAAGGCGAAGACCTCATGGTACAGAGCGGGAGTGACCCAGCTCCTCGGTATTTCAGACTGCGTGCAAGCGTGCCGGGCAGATTGTGGAAATGGCGTGAGATCAGTGGCTGGAGATGGAAGCACTCGGGTGAGCACATCAATGCGTTAGAGCTCCGTGCCATACTGACTAGTATCAAATGGAAGATCTGGAGATGCAAAAGAGTAGGGATGCGGATCCTGCATTTGACCGATAGTTTAGTATGTCTCCATGCCCTTACTAGAGGTAGAAGCTCCAGTCGGCGCCTTAGACCCATCATTATGCAACTGAATTCCTATCTACTTGCTGCTGACCTGCACCCCCTGTGGGGGTACATCCACACGTCGTTGAACCCTGCGGACCGTCCTAGTAGGCGGCCGCTGAGAAAGAAATGGCTAAAGTAAAAGCGCGTGTGCTAGAGGGTCGTAGCAAGGAAGATAGGAAACGTCAGCGCAAGGCACTGGGGCCTTTGAAGGGTCTAACTGTTTCTAGCAAGACACAAGCACGCTACAAGAATGCACGAGACCGCTTCTATGATTTCCTGCATCGCAACCAAATTGAGATCCCGACCAAACGTGACAGGTTTGATTCCCTTGTTTCTGAATACATTGAGTTTTTATGGTCAGAGGGCGAAGGACGCGGCCTTGCCTCTGATACCATTGCGGGATTGCAAGACCTTGATCCAAAGCTGAAGGGACATTTGCAGCAGACCTGGAGATTGATGAAGACTTGGAACACCCAAGAAATCCCCAACAGGGCTCCGCCCCTCCCTGAACAGGCAGTCTTGGCCATGGCGGGCTGGGGTTTTTTTCATGGGCATTTCAATTTTTCAGTTTCCATCCTTGTGTGCTTCTATGCCATGTTAAGGACTGGGGAAGTACTAGGCATCCGCAATTCAGATATCGCAATGAATTCTGGGACAGCCCCGGCTGTGATCAGTTTAGGTTTAACCAAAGGCGGGAAAAGAACAGGTGCAGCAGAGTCTGTAACCTTGACGGCCGCAGTGGCCCTGAAATGGCTGTGGCTCTGGAAGAGTCAGAATGGACCCCGTGCTTCGTTATGCCCCTCAGCCTCCGTATGGAGGAAAATGTTTAAGAGCTGTTTGTCGGATTTGAGTCTTAGTCTGTTCGAGTTCAGGCCTTATTCTCTTAGAAGAGGTGGTTCGACGTTTTGGTTTGCCAAACACGGGAGTCTCGATCGGCTCCTGGTAGCTGGACGCTGGCAAGCCGCCCGCACGGCCCGCATTTATATTAATGAAGGCCTGTCAGTGTTAGCCGAGTTGCACTTACCCCATAAGTCCCTCCTCCCTTTTGCACGTGTGTTTCACTCTCAGTCCACACCCCCAGAACCAGCACACTTGAGCGCGCGCTCGAGGCGCAGAAAAGGGGGACGTGGAAAGGGTGGGGGG